>VZRN01002597.1:820152-857422 GCA_013397935.1 Dasyornis broadbenti | reverse complement strand
AAGAAAAAGAAAAAGAAAGAAGAAAAGACAACAAGTTGGTTTTGAACACCCTCAAGGTAAAGATTTAAGAGGCAGCCCCAGCCCAGCCCCGAGCAGGCGCTGCTGGGACATGTCCTGTGCTCACTGCACACTTACATAAAGCTCTGTAGCTCTGCAAACACCCCAGCCACGGCGTGAAGTGGGGCCCTCCCTGCTCCCTTCCACCCCTTTCCCACCCGAGGGGCTCAACCATCTCCCCTTGCCTTGCAGACTCCCAGAGCTGGCCAAGTCTGGAGTGCTGGGCTCCCCCTTCCCTTCCCAGAGCAGGGGAGAGGGGCAGGAATCACAGCCTGGCACTCGCAGAGGAGGGAGAAGATTGGGTTTTTAATTAGGAAACTGAGTCAAAGGCAGCCCCAAGGAGGATGGGGATGTGCTGGGCTAGGACAAGATGATCCTGGTGGAACAGAAGGGGCTTTGGGATGAAGCTTTTTGCAACAGGTAGGGACCCATTTGGCACCATGCCTCCAGACCACCCCAGGCTGGAGGGATGTTTCGGAGAGCAGTGCAATCCCTCCCTGTTCACTGATGCTCCAATCTCACAGTCCCACCTCTCACAGGCCACCAGGCTGCACAAATCCTTGCAAACTGCCTGAATCTCAAAAGGGCCAAACCAGACCCACAGCAGCAGCAGCAGCAGCAGCAGCAATCTGACAAACAAACCCAAAGCAGTCCCTGTATGTTGACACTGCTCCAACCTTTGCCCTTCCCATTGCCATCTGTGTTTGCTGATGAGGAGCCCTTTCATTGCTCCTGTCCAAACCTGCTTCCCCCGCTGCAGAATTTGCCCTTGTGTCCATCAAGGACAGGATTTCGACCAGACAAAGATGCTGAGTGTGAGTCTGGTACCAGACATGGGTCTGGGATGGGATGAGGGGTGGCTTCCTCTGACCAAACTGGGGTGGCCAAGGAAGCAGCTCATCACTCCACATCTCCTAGAGGGTCAATAATAAAATCCATGGGGGAAGATCAAAATTTAGTGGGGACAGATGTGGGTACCAGCAGTCCCCCTGGGCAGAGCCCCTGGCTGACACAGCTGCTCTGATGCCACTGCAGTGCCAAGCATCCCGTGCACTGCGTGGGGCTCCTCCGAGGGCAAGGACCTTTACAGGCACACGGAGCACTTAAGGCAAGTGGAATTCTGTAGAAGTTTGGGATTTGAACCATAAATCAGCTCATGAGCCAGGGAGGCTTTGCCACACAAACTCTGGGTGCAGCCATCAGTGGGCTCTACCCTGCAGCCGCTCCCTCAGCCCAGATGGGGTTTGGAGACAGCTCTGCTCATCCTCTGCTTGCTCTGAAGAAGCTGCTTCTGGAATTTAAACTCCTCATAAGCTCTCCTTTAGGGACCACTAAGGTCCAAAACATCAAACTCTGACGTGAATTAATGCCCCAGAACTCGCAGAAGGAGTCACAATGAGGAGTTACTGATTTCCTTCAGCTGTCAGAGGGCTTTGAAGCTGCCCCACTGCCAAGGCTCCCACCCAAAAAGTATCACATTAATGCCCTGCCCTGGGCTAAGTCTGGCAGATCCCAGCTGGAGCCGGGGTTCTGTGGTTCAAGCTCTGCCTCCTCCTGCAGCTCCGGCTGCCTCCTGTGGCTCCCAAAACAGAGCGATGGCTCAGCAGAGCCACAGGGGATGGTGCAATACAGGCCATGAAGGGTAAGAACAGTCACGGAAAAGCGTATCCAAGAAAGAGACAAGCAGACATCTCATTTTATATCATGAACAGACACGTCACAACACACCAGATAATTTTCCAGCTCGTACGGGGACAGAGGGGCCACAAGACCACGAGACCTTACAATGCATCAGCCAACACGGGTTAAAAACAGGGCCAGAGGGACATGCAGGGTCCTGAGCCTATTATGTACAAAAGTCCCACTGCTGCCCGTGGGAGGGGCCTCCACTGAACCCAAATTTCCACGGCAAAGACAAGTCCTGGTGTTACAAACCCCCACACTCGCCCGGAGAACAAGGGATGATTCCCATGACACACGTCCCTCTTCAGACAGCTCAGGTGTTTAATGGCAGGTGAACCAAATGAAAACCTAATGAAGGATGGGTTTGCAGCCAGGATAAATGTGAGTTTGGTTCTTGCTCTCTCCCAGGAAAAGGCACCCCAGTCCCAGCTCGCTCCTCGTTCACGCAGGGACCCACCAAGGCGGGAGAACTTTCTTTCTCGCTCATTAGCCACGCTCGTTAGCAATGCCTGGAGATGATCATAGAGTCATGGAATGGTTTGAGTTGGAATGGACCTTAAAGCCCATCCCATTCCAACCCCTTTGCCAAAAGCAGGGACCCCTCCCACTATCCCAGATTTCTCCCAGCCCCGTCCAGCTCGGCCTGGAACACTCCAGGGATGGGGCAGTCACAGCTTCTCTGGGCAATTTGAATTCCTACAGTTTTCTGTGGGCAGGGATGGATTTCTGCCCGAGGCTGAGCTCTGCTGCCCCTCAGTGTGGTGGGTACCCACTGGCTGTGTGATTTCCTTGTGCTCTCTCCCTCTACCCCGGCTCAGCACTGACCCTGCTCCAGCTCAGTGACAACACACGGGCTACGAGTTAAACACTCCTGGGGCTGCCAAACCCTTTGGAAAACCAGGATTCCTCACCAGAACTGACTCGTGCTTATTGCTGCATGATACACAACTGGCCCCAAAAAGAACCCCGTGCCCTGAGCCAGCAGCATCCCCACAGCCGTGGGTGCCCCTGTGCCCAGCAGGGAAGCCACCTCCCAGCACGGAGCTGATCCACGGCACAGGGGCTCTGTCCCAGCCCTGGGTGCCTCAGAGCCACCAAGTGCCTGTTTTGGTGGTGATCCCATAGATTTGGCCCCACAGAGCTGGGCACCATGGGCTATGCCAGGAGCTGCCCCTCTCTTTCACAGCTCAAAAGCCAAATCATTCATTGCTGGGTGAGAAAACGGAGGTGGAAAGTGGCCAAGGGACCTGCTGGTCTCATCCACGGATTTTTTAAGGCATATTTTGCAGGAAGGGTTTGCTCCCGTGTGACTCCGACGGCCGGAGCCAGCTGAGCTCCCCGTCATCCCAGCTGCAGCTCCCTGGGGGTGTGGGAGAACAGCAGGAAAGGAGGAAAGAAGAAGATGAAAGCGGGACTTGCTGACATTTATTTGGTTTGTGCATCAGACTAAAGCAGCGTTTCCTCCGTCGGATCTCTGGCTCCAAAACAGCCCCAGGTGCTGGACGGGGATGGGGCTGTCTCACTTGGATGTGGCACCGGAGGAAGAGGAGGATGGACAGCTGCAAGGTTCAACAAGTTCCATCCGTGGCCTGCTTGAAAAAGGCATTTATTAGCTGTAAACCTCTGTCGTGACATATAGAAAACTGGGGAGAGGAGCGGGAGCTCGATCAAGTTTGAATCCTGGTGAGAGTTCTCCTCAGAAAAATGGTTAGAGGGGGAAAAAAAGAAGAGGTGGCTTTGAAATCAAAACTGTCCCAAAAAAAAAAAGATCATTTCTGCTAGTTAAAAGCCTTCAACTAGAAGAACTTCTTGTGTTTTCTCCTTTACAAACATAGTGCATCTGCGATCACTGGGAATTACAGTCCGTCTGGGAAAGGGCCTGTGCTGGGACTCTGGAGAGGCTGCTGGCGTCACATGTGTGCTTCGGAGGCTGGGCAGCCCGGCAGCAGCTCCCCGTTCACCACCGCCTCCGACACCAGCATCTTGTCTTTGCCAGAATCCAGGCGCTGCTTCTTCAGCATCCTCTGATGGACCAGCGGCACCACGGAGAGCACCAGGCCGCCGATGATGGGGGGCACGCCCGCAAAGTAAAAGGCCGCGTCGTAATTCTCAAAATAATCATTGAGGTATCCTGGGAGAGAAGAGAGATGGAGGTTAGAGCCCTGTCAAACTAATGAGCTCATTAGTCTAATGACCTGCTTGTTTCCTCCTTCCAGCGCAGCTTGCGTCACCCACCAGATTTGGGGAGATTTGGGTTTTTGAAATAATCTTTTTTTCCCATTGTATTTCTTGGGGTTTTTACACCCTGGATTAAGGGATGTGTGCAGCCAACATTGTGTGCCAAGGGAGGTGAGAAGGAAAGCCTCAGCCATCCTTCCTGCTCCACCAGAGCAGGACACACTCGGACACATCCCAGATAATCCCAAATGCAAGCTGAGACGTGCTCCGCTTCGCTTCAGGTGGCTCTTCCCAGAGGTTTTCCAGCCAAGAGGCAATGGGAAAAGTGGGCAGGGGCTGTTCCTCTGCCGATTGTCTCCATTTGGAAGCCCTGCCCTTGTGGGTATTTTATCTCCAGCTGTGACACACATGCTGCCAGTTACAAACAATAGCCAAGCCCTTCAAACCCAACAAGGTTCTGCATTTGTCTGGCAAGTTCCAACACAGCCAGGCATCCTGGGAGAATAACACACAGACATTGATCAGCACTGGAAAATCCGAGTGTCTGCTGGATGGACACTTCCCTGGGGATGAGGCCGAAGCAAATGGCCCCCTCAGGGGTCCTGGTGCAGCACCCCCCAAGCTCAGTGCCTGTGACCCCCATGCTCCTGCCCCAGGCGTTAAAGTGAACTTTGCTGCCGGAAGCAGAGAGATCTGAGGTGCTTATCCAGCTTTGGCTTAGCACTGCTGATGCAGAGGTCCTGCTGCTCAGGGCAGCTCTGGCAAAGCCCTCGCTGTTAAGGATGTTGGGGTTATTGCTGTGCTGGAACACAGGCCCAGGTCTTGTGGAGGCTCAGGTGTCTCCATCCCCAGCCTCAATTCCATCTAAAAGGACTTCTAGAAAATTAATATCTGCCCATTTTTAGCTCAGCTTCAAACAGAAATCACTTAATGTGATCTTGGCTCACTGTTCCCCCAGAGGTCACTTGGAGCAAGGCCCTGAGATGCCGCAGGACGTAGCACAGAGTGATGCCACCCTCATTCTTCAGTCCCCGCCTGCCCTGATACACCGGAAAACCCAAACCGATACATCTGGTCTCACACCGAAACACCACCATGGGTGAAAGTTTCTGCCAGCATCTCCCTCCCTGGTCCGACACCGCGGCGTCACCAACCTGCTATGGGCGTGCCCGCGGTCATGGGCACGGCCATCAGCCCCATGAGGTACCCTATGGCCTGGGACGCCTGCATGGGCCCCACCAGCTCGAAGGCGATGGGAGCCATGATGGTGGTGAAGAAGCCGTCGCAGAGGCCGAGGAAGAGGCAGATGACAATGACGCCCTCGAAGCCTCGGCACTGGGGGATCATCATGCACAGGAGGCCCAAGAGCATGAAGGACGCAACCTGGGGAGACAGAAGTGGGCATGAGAGCGGGGATGGGCAGCAGGAAAGGTCGTGAAGATGACACTGAACAGGTCAATGTCACTTCTCCCCCCAGCAATGCCATCCAGCCACTGCTCCTGTCTCAGAGCGGCCCTTAAGAACAACCTTTTAAGAAGGGTTAAGAAGGATTAGCTGCTGGATTAGCTGCTAGATTTCAGCAGTTTGTTCTTCAAAAACCACAAGGAGGTGAAAGGGTGTCAGTAGTTTGGGAAGAGTTGCTACCATGGAGTTTGATCGCTGAACAGACACCAATCCCTTGGGTCAAGTGTGTCACTTCTCTTCCACGTTTCTGTTGTAAGTTTTCTTCCCTCACAGCAGGCCATGGTTGGTGAAGGTTTTGTGATTGACAGTTAGGAAGCAGAATGTGGACACCAATGCAGAGATGCCGTCCCTGCCCTGATGTGTTGGCCAGGGTGGGACACACCGTACCTGCAGGTAAATCTTCTTCAGCCCGGGAATGCAGTCACCAATGCGGCCTGAAACCAAGCGCCCCAGTCCCGACATGGCCCCGAGGCAAACCAGGAGGATCCAGTCTTTTTTGGTTTCCTGAAATCGCTTCTCCACGTATTTGACCTAGGATGGAGGGAAGGACATGAAACTGCAGTAAGCTGATCCCTCTCATCTCCCCAAAAGGGATGAGACTTCCCGCAGAGGGCTCATGGGTTTGGGGTGGTTGTGTGACCCTCGTGCCCACACCACACTGACCTGCTCCCTCAGCCCACCCCAAACCCAACAGGCCCCTCCTCTCCTGCTACCGGTGCTTGTCCTTAGGAGCAGTGGGAAGTGACCTTGGCCCACCCTGGCACAGAGGACACACAGAGGACACCCAAAACCATATCCATCACTATTCCTGTTTGCAGGACGTGCAGCAGTTTCTTGGCTCCGAGGCTTTTGGTGCCTCTGCCCCCACTGCCCATCCCGGCCTTCCCACCTCCTCCTCCCTCCTCACGATCTTCCTCCCCTCCCAGTCCCAGCCGCGGCTCTCACCAGGTTCATGTAGGGTACGAGGTATCCCAGGACAGCAGTAGCGATCCCAAAGGCCCAAATCCGATAGGTCTTTCTCCGGAAAACCCTCAGGTTGAAATACTTGCGGGTCTGGGCCCAGCACTGCTGCCTCATGCTCCGGCTGCCCAGCTTGTCGTGCCCGTCGTGCTGCGCGTCACAGGAGGGCGGCAGGATGGGCCGGTAGGTCATGGACAAGAAGATCTGGATGAGCATTAAGGCACTGAGTACTTGGAAAGTGTGTGCCAGCCCGATGGCACCCCCCACCATCTTCAGGAAGAAGGGGAGTGGCACGGAGATGAGGCAGCTGCCCCCGGCCACGATGCCGTTGGCCAGGCCCAGGCGGCGCTTGAAGTAGTGCCCGAGGATGACCAGCGAGGGCTGGAAGGCGAAGGAGCTGCCACAGCCAAAGAGGATCCCGTACGTGAAATAGCGGACTTCCAGAGACCTGGTGGGAATGGAACACGTGGAAGTGGTGGTGTTAGGCAGAGGTGAGGAAGGCTCCTCCCTCCCTGCAGCCCTGCAGGTCTCACACAGTGCAGGTGCTGCACAGTCTGACCCCAAGGAGATTATTGCCTGGCCAAAGCAAGGATAATCCTCACTTTACAGCTGGCACATGAAATCTTCAGGAAAATTAAGCGGGAAGTGCTTTGTGCATCCAGGAGAAGGCAGCAGCCAACCTGGCCTCCTTGGGAAGCTGACCTTACTTGAATGGTTTTTAAATTACAGCAAACAAGATTTTCTAAGGTAGGGAGGGTGGGATTTTTTTTTAGCTAGAAATCTTTTTAAATTTTCCACTGAAAGGACTAATTGAAAACATTCTGCACCCAGCGTTTGAAAGCAGAAGGCACCAGCCCTGCTGGTTATTAGGCACGTAGGAAGGAAATGTGGTGTTTCTGCCCAGACTCCAGGCTGGTTAATTAAGTTCTTCTTCTTTAAGCTCCTCTGGGAGCTTAAATTAGACAGTTAATAGATCTGATTTGTACCTTGCATTGGTGGCTGCACTCGAGGAGGGAGTGAAGTGGCTGCTCTGCAGAGCAGATGGGGAGTCCTGAGAGCCCTTTGAAGGAGCTGCTTCCCAATTGCCAGCCCAATTTTCCCAGCAGAAGCAGCTGACAAAGGAGCCTGGGTTTAGGCAGCACAAACAACCTGTTGTGTTTGCCCCCAGATGAAGGATTTTGTATCTTCATCCCTGTGCAATCCATCCAGCTGCAAAGGTCTGCGACGGGAGGAAAGCGTGAGGGAAACCTTGGGCATCTCAGGGAGTTGTACAGGCAGGGTCTGCGCTCCAACCCCCGGAGCAACCCCGAGTGCTGCTCCCAAAGCAAGTGCGGGGATGGCAGCCCACATCTAACAGAGCAGCTGGAAGCTGGGAAAACCTTTATAAGCACATCATTCCTTCCATTACACGCTCCTCTCCCCAGCCTGCCAAGCAGAAAGCAGAACACGCTTGCTGTGCCCGACAGCCCCGAGACAAATGACTGCCGTGAAAGGCAATTTCCATCCACTCCAGAACGAAACCACATCAGAAGCCCCCTCTGTGGGAGCCAGGCAAGCAGCTGGGCCATGTGGGCCCTGTCCCACCTCCCACGCACCAGCCCTGGCCTGGCCACAGCAGCCCCGGTGCCGCAGCTAAGCTGACGTGTCGGATAAGCAGAGACAAATGCCACAGCTCCCATCTGCTCCCTGGTGATATTCAGACACCCCTGCAGGAGCAGGGGCTCCTTTCAGCCAGGATTTTCCAGCCTGCTCGTTGGGAATCAGCCAGCTGTTCGCCGGTGGGAAGGGCGACATTTTCTCCTTGGATTATGAGGTTGCCAGTGCATAATTGTGTCTCCTGGGACAAGGAGGTCTCCCTCCATTGGCTTTCTCTCGCTTCCAGCTCTCAGTGGGAACAGCTCTGGTTGCTGTCCTTGCTGGGAGAAGTCTGGGTCATTCCTCTGGGCAGGAGAAACGGGGCAGAAATTGTGGAGGGGAAGGAGAAGCAGAAGAAAAGGGACTCAACCCTCCCTACAGAACATTTAGTGCAGAGGAGGAGGGCTGGGAGGGCATTGGGAGCCTGTGAAGACAGCCCTGCTGAGCTGGCCATCATCTCCCATTCCTCAGGCTAAACCAACCCCCTCAAGCTGGAGGGAAGCTGAAGCCTTAACTGGGATTTCTCTTTTCTTCAGAGCACACAAGGTCTGTGGTGGCTCGAGCTGCTTACTAGTGCAGGAGACACCCCAGAGCAAGGCAACTGAGAGGAAAAGCTTCGCCTTGACCCCATCCAACCTTCCCCAGAGCTTCGCTTTTCAGCATATTTGGTTTCTTTAGTGGTTTTCTTACAAAATTCCCAATATTTGGAGAGCAGAAGACACTGAGCTGGGTGCTGGTGTCTTGGCTTACAGGCTCTGTGGCTTACAGGGGTTTTGGAGCAGCTCAGTGCAGAGCTGGGAAATGCTGCTCCTCTGTTTGGACAAAACAAATCTATTTTAGAGAGACCAGGAGCTAAAGAGGAGACGAGCCTTGATCCAGCTCTGCCTGAGCCCACCAAAGTCCAGCTGTGTCCCCTCGCACTGGTGCTTGTAGCCCGGGGGGGATCATCTCCAGCTGTACTGGGGGGACCTGGCAAGAGGGACCAAAAAAAAAAAACTTCTCCACTGTTCTGGCAGAGCAGGAGCCACGAGCCCCGAATCTCAGGGACAGCCTTGACCATCCGGGTGGAGCGCTGCCAAATCCCACAGCCTCCCTGCTCTTCCTCCCGGCCCACTCGGCTCTTCCCTCGCTGGGGTCCAGCTGCAAAGGGGCTCCTTTCTCCCTTAAAAGGCAGCCAAAGGAATGTGGTCCAAGAGTGAGAGGCAGGAAATGGGGATTTCAGTTCTGCAGCTCTCCTGGAAATAACGTTCCCTCTCTGCCTGTGCTGTTTGGTTTTTTGTTTTTTGTTTTTTTTTCTGAAGCCCAACACAACAAGCCCCTGGCAGCGGTGCAGTCCCACGAGCCCTTTTTCTTTGCACCAACATTTTACAATGGGGGGTGGGGGGAAGTCCAAGCTGCGTTGATTAGAAGGAAAGCAGGATTCCATGGGAGGCTCCTGTGATCTGCATGCCAGGGCACAGCTTCCCTCAGGACCCACTGCACCTTTCACCGTCACCTTTGGAATCACAAAGGGGTGGCACCTGAGCAGGAAGTTGCAGAGGGAGGTTCCTTCCATGTTGCTGCCTGAGATGGTTTTAGCATCCCAAAAATCCCGTCTGGAATCAGCCCCGGTCCTGGGGATTTTGCCAGGACACGCAGAACTGGCACAGTGGGAGACCCCCACAGATGAGGGCTTGGGGGTCCAGGGAAACAGGGCTGGGACAAGCACAAGGGTCTCGCTGACCAGGAGGAGCACAGCGCGGGCAAGTCGCCCTCTGGAAAACTGGAGTGGGTTTGCTTTAAAAACCCACTCCTTGAAGCATTTTAATTAAAACAATATTGTTTTTAACTGAAATCCAAAGCAAAGCGATGTTTTTATGCAGAAAAACTGGGGCAAACCCTGCTTTGGAGGTGTCTCCATGGAGCCTCCGAGACTGTGTTTAATAAGTGTCACATAAATTACCCCAGAGGTGACCTCTTTTTGCTCCCTCAACGATGCCAACCCAGATTTCTGGGTTGGAAAGACACACAAGGTTCACCTGCCGTCCAAATGCACATTGGCCAGCGCCTGCCAGCAGAAATTCATGGCATGGGATCAGGCATGGAAAACAAGGAGCAGCAGTGGCCCAGCGCTGCCGCAGACGCACGAGCCAGGGCAGGAACACCACAAACTGCTCCAAACCCTGTCTGCCTTCCCCTCCCTGTCTGCCCTGCACAGAAACTGCCTCTTAGGCATAATCCACCAAATATTATTTTAAGCATTAATTTACTTTCAGCACCAAACGTGAAAACGGTTGCAAAGGAGAATGGTTTTCTCTGTGAGTGTCCCTTTGGAGCTGCCTGTGAGAGGCACACCAACCTCTGCTGCTGTTTGAAAGATCAAAGGAGGGACCTGAGTGCTGAAATCCCAGAAAATACAGCCCCTTGCTTGGGTGAAATTTGCTCCCTTTCTATCTGGAGGACAAAAGGTTCAGTTTGGAGAGGAACAGGCTGAGCACACGCGGGCCTTAGGGATGTAGGGATGCCAGGACACCTCTCCTGAGGATGGGAACCTCCTGCTTTGCCCCCCGAGGCAGCAGCAATGTGTTGGCAGGGGGTGTGCAGGGAACAGGGAGGAAGAGGAGCTCTCCAAGGAGCTGGGTGCCCCCTCCACAGCCTTACTTGGTGAAGGAGCTGGAGAGGAGCCCGATGAAAGCGATGGCAGCTCCCGAGGCTGCCGTGGTCCTGCAGCCGAGCCGGTCCGTGAAGATGCTGACGATGGGAGAGCAGAAAAAAATCATTCCCATGGCCAAGGAGCCGACCCATGCTGGGGAGAGAGAGAAGAAAGGTGATGGTCAGGGTGGGACATCTAACAGGGACTGGGAGGGCACAACCAGGGAGTGACTCCAGCTTTGGAAGCCTTGGCAGAGAGGCAGCGCCATCACGCTGTTAATTAACAACGTCAACTGCTGTTAATTAACAGTCCAGCTCATAAATGACATATGGCCCATTTGTGCTGCCTGGTGGCACCACGGATGGGGCACAGGGGTGGAGTATGGACAAGTTTTCCTTGTGTTCCCCACTGCTGGGCTCCTGAGTCCCAGGGAAGGCACTGAATTCCAAGGCTTTTCCCAAACAACCTTTGCTGTGAACATGGTCATGCCCCACTGATGCCACTTCCACCAGGAATCTCCACAGCCAAAAGCCCCCTGAGCTTTTTTAGGGGTAAAAATGGGGATTTTAGGGGTAAAAATGGGGATTTGAGGGGGAAAAATGGGAGTTTTAGGGGGAAAAAGGGAACTGGTTTATACTGGGACAAACTGGAAGCAAAAAACCCTACAAGTTTAGGGTGAAAACCAGTGATTTTAGGGGTAAAAATGGGGATTTTAGGGTCAAAAATGGCACTGAAAAGGGACTGGGAAGCACTGGTTTATACTGGGAGGGAACTGGTTTATACTGGGACAAACTGGGAGGCACTGGGAGGGACCAAGCCCTTTGCTCCCCAGCTTTGTCTCGGAAGAGTTTCCTGTCCGGAGTTACAGCCCTGCATTCCCAGGGACCACACTCCCCCAGCCCTCCGTCACTCCTTGCCCTCTCCCCAGGCTCAGTGAGGATTCCCCGCTGCAGCTGAGCTGATGGGGACTCCTGGTTATCCCAGGTGAAATTCCACCCCTGGCCCCAAGTGGGACCCTCATCCCCTGCCTCCTTCCAGCCCACTCTGGACAGTACCACTGCCTGTCTGTCTGTCTGTCTGTTTTTCCAGAAACTTTAATTATTCACAGATTTTTTCAGCCCATCATGGGCTCGTTAAGGTTAGAAAAGCCTTTTGAAGATCCTCAAGTCCAACCATTCCCCCAGCACGGCCAAGCCCAGCACTAACCCACGTTCCCAAGTGCCACATCCACGGGGCTTTAAATTCCCTCCAGGGATGATTCCATCACTGCCCAGAGCAGCCTGTGCCAGTGCTTGACCACCCTTTTAGTGAAAAAGTTTCCCCTAAGATCCAACCTAAACCTCTCCTGGCACAACTTGAGGCCATTTCCTCTTGTCCACCGTCTTATTCCTGCCCTCCACCTTTTCCTCTTCATGGTTTATGTGACTATTTTGGGGAGGGAAGGCAGGATTTCAAGAAAAGCAATGTGGTAAGGAGAAGAATTTCAATTCCACCAGCCCTGAGGAGAAGCAAGAGGTCCCCTGGGCGGTGTGTGGGGCAGGGCAGGATGGACAGAGGGACAAGGGGCCCCCAGCCCCACCTGGCCCCTAAATGGGGCCATGTCCTGGAACATCTCCCGGTTCCAGGTGCTGGCTCTGCACAGCCCCAGGACGTGTGGTCCTTTTACCATTTTTTGCCTCTTTCAGGGCTGGGGTTTTTTGCACCCAAGCCAAGGGCTCTGCAAACCTTTTCAGCACAGCCCTGCACAAAAACACCGTCATGGTCCTTCCAGAGCCGTGAGATCTTCAAAAAATAGCCAGGTCCCTATTAAAAGCAAATCCCTGCTATAGCACAGCCTCTCCAACCTCGGCTTTTCACATAACGAGCACACAAAGAAGCCCTCCCCAGGCTGGGGAGAGCTGACCCTTCCAAATTAATTATAAGTTCACAAGGACCCAATTTGCTTCAAAATCTTCCTTAATAAATGCAGAGTGGAGCAATAAAATGAAAAGCAAGGAACCTCGTGGGACTGGCTGGGCTCTCGTCTCAACTCCAGGCAAAAAAGGAGGGAGAGGGAAAGGGAGAGGGAGAGGACCCCCCTCTCCAGCTGATTTTCTCGGTTATAAACACAAGGCACAGTGTAACGAAAGTCCCTCTAATAGGATTAGGCGGCACGGATCCAAAGAGCCGTCCAAAACAACTCCGAGAGGGGGTGAGGGGTGGGAGCCACGCCAGGATGGGAAAGGCTCGTTAAATTGGATAATATACTTCCAGAAATGTTCCTTCTACTCCAGCCAAGGCAGTAAAACGTTAGATGGCCCCGTCATGTTTGAAGTTTGTTATTTTTGGAAATTACTTTAAGAAACGCGGAAATAAAAGCATAAAGCGGAGTATTAAATTTAAAGGGCCAGATTCTGATCTTAATAACCCGGGGATTTACATGCAAATAGGCAGGATCAATCTCTGGCCCCAAAAATGCACACTCACCTGCAGAGATCAAAGCAAACCTGGGGCAGGAGGCTCAGCAATGGGCGCTTAAAAGCTCCTCCAGCTCTAGGTTTGCAGAAAGGAGATATCGCTCAATTAAAATTGGTAAACACACCAAAAAAAAAAAATAAAAAAAATAAAAAAAAAGAGTCCCGTGGCAAATTGCTCTACCTTAGAGAAAGGGCTTACCACAAGCAATGAATAAAAATAGGCTTGGGGAAGAACATCCAGTTAAAATTAGTAAGAACAATAGCCTCACTTCCAGAGCGGGGTTTTGTCTTCCCAGCGCTTCCCAGCGAAGCCCCGGGAAGCCGGGAGGGCTGGGCGAGCTCCAGCGCTGGAAGGAAACCTCGGCAAAATCTGGGGGGCAGGAGAAAACCGCCTCGGTGCCGGCTCTGATCCTGGCAGGATTCACACCAGAACAGCCCTGGAGAGTGGGGGGGCACAATTTCCCCCCCTGTTTTATTCCCCAGTGATCTCCATTCGCCTGGGCTGGGGTGAGGGTGGAGGGAAGTCATGGGAGAAAAGCACAGGTTGGGAAAGAAATGGAGCTCAGGTGAAGCATTGCTCCGAACCCACCCCTTTGGGCTCAGTGCTTGGATCCACTCCAGGGGAATCAGGGTTTATTTTTGGCAGTCTGTGGTTTGGAAGCTTCTCCTGGACTTTGCTGGATGTGAAGGGCAGAGGCAGCCATTCCTCCAGTGGAAAGCTCTCAGCACCTTCCCTCCTACAGCTTCTCCAGGGCTGGAGGAGTTACCACTTGATCTAAAGCCCACAGGAGAAAAAAAGGGGGGCTTTTTGCTTCTGATTTCCACGGGGTTTGGATGAGATGGTTGATTCCCAGCCTTGCCACACCTCCCACCCTCTGTGGCTGATAAGCTGGGCGAGATATGGAAACACACAGGCAAGCCCCCACAAGAGGCACGGAGCCTTATCAAGCAGGTCCTGAAAGAAGTGATGGAGCAAATCCAGCAGAGGATGGGGCTGGAAGGAGCTCAAAAGCTGCCAGAACTTTGACAGGAAGCGGGTTAAGACTTGATTGTGTTTTTGGGTGCTGTGAGTCCAACCAGCTCCTGGGAATGCCAGCTGAAGGGGCTGGGTTCCGAGC
Organism: Dasyornis broadbenti; assembly: GCA_013397935.1. Lineage (NCBI taxonomy): Eukaryota > Metazoa > Chordata > Aves > Passeriformes > Dasyornithidae > Dasyornis > Dasyornis broadbenti. The sequence goes on along the minus strand of VZRN01002597.1, from coordinate 843,239 downwards.
TGGGTGCTATGGGGGCTTCTGGCTGGTCACAGCCAGATGACCCTTTCTCCAAGGGGTGCCTTGACAGAAACACAAACTGCCTCAGAAACCACATTTTTAGCTTTTTTAAAAATAAAAATTAAATTAAAAAAAAAAAAAAAAAAAGGCATGAAAGCACTCTGCTTTTGCTTAGGGGAAATGCAAAAAATTTCTGACTTGGGGATTGGTGGCTCGAAGTGTGTTGTCCCTCCGCAACACCAGACCTGTCCATCCCACCCTGCTGCCACCACCGCTCCTCCTGAAGGGATCAAAGCAGCAGCTGGGGAGCCTGACCCTGCTCCAGGGGGCTGAGGGACAGCACCAGCCCCCCAGTTGCCACCCCAGCCGCACATCAGCCACCTGCAAAGCCGGTGGGACATTCCTGGTGGTCCGGGGTGTGCCCTGGGGTGCAGGGAGAGCCCAGCCCCAGCGTGGGGCTGGTGCTGCTTTGCTGGGGCAGTGCTTGATCAGGGAGAACATTCCACCAGCAGGTCCCACACAAAGGGAAAAGCTCCAGCTAAAGCTCCACAAATTGCTCCTTCCCACCTTGACCTAACAAAGGCAGCCGGGCTGGTGGCCCGGGCCTGGCCCAAAGCAATGTGGCCTTCGATACACACAGGGAATGCAGTGGTTGAAGATCTCCAAGGGGAACAGTGACTCAGTGGGGTAGGACATCACAGAAACACGGAATCAGAATGGTTGGGGTCGGAAGGGACCTTAAGGATCACCCAGTCCCACCCCCTGCCATGGGAGGGACACCTTCCACCAGAGCAGATTGCTGCAAGCCCCATCCAAGCCGGCCTTGGACACTTCCAGCTGTTCAAGAGCACGGCCAGGATGATCCACCCTTCCCAGCACTGCTCACCCTGGGTTCAGCACGGAGTGAAAACTGGGGAGGTGCCCCATTTGCCCAACAGCACCAGGCTGTGCCCACAGAGGAGGAGGGACCAGCAGTGCTATGGTCAGCTTCTCCTCCTCCTGCCAGCAGGTGACAAAGCTCCTGGGGACCCTGAGGCAGAGGAGGATGGGCACGGGGGGTCTGGGGTTCAGCCCCGCCCTGCAGTGGGGCTGGTGATGCTGAGGGGTCCCTGAGGGCTGTGAGGACCATGTCTGTGTACTCGGGGTGGGCAGAGCACTCAGGGTCAGTCCAGGTGGATCCCACCTGGACACCAGATCAGAGTCCTTTCCAGCAGGACCATCCTACAGGATGACAAGCTGCCCCGTTGCTGGTGTTTTCCTAAGCAGAAAAAGTTTTCTGAGAGCAGAGCAAGGTGGGAGCAGGAAGGTGAGAAAGGAAGAAAATCTCACCACTCTGAGACGCAGATCCAAACCCTGCCGGTGTTTAGCTCATTGTTCCAAAAAACATCATTAAAAAAATCAGACTGCAGCACTTGAAGCCAAACCTATTTGTTCCTTTAAAACTGAATCTCCAGGGAGTGGGGAGGAAGGGACGTCGCTCTCAGCTGTGCTTCCCCGCTGACCCAAATACCCCGGGCTGGAGGGATCAAGGGCCAGGAGGTGACCTCAGATCCGCCGCTGGAGGAAGTGTCTTCCCTCGCTTCCCGCGGCTTCTCCCGCTCGCGCCACACAGCTGGGCCAGGGCGGCCCTGGAGGGGATGGGGACAAGGAGCACAGACAGGGTCACCTTCCCCAGGCACCTGGCATTGCTCAGAGCAGAGATGAAGCAGCCAAAGGCGATGCACCTCCTGCATCTCTCCTACAAGAAATAAATCCCTTTTTGACTCGTTCCAGGGATGGAGAAGCTCCGCTGTAGTGACAAACCTCGCCACGCATCTTCACAGCCCTCCCCAGCCCTACCTGGCTGCGTTTTGAGGTGGCCTGGGAGCCCAGACAACCTCGTGGCCCTTCCCAGGCGGAGGCTGCGGGGGAGCAGGCAGCTGTGCCCCCCTCGGTGGGGCTCCCGCGGCACATCTGGAGGGAGAACCAAGCAGCTGTTTCATCTCGTGCCCTTGGAGAGCCATTTGCGTCATCCCCCTGTGCCCTCACAGTGGACCCTGAACTGCTCCCAGCGCCTCAGCCCCACGTGCTCAGCACCCCCTGCGGGCTGAGCCAGTCCCAGGGATGGGCGGTCAAGGCTTAAATAAACGCAGATGTGCAAGTCCCAGCTGAGGAGGCCACCACGAGGCACGGCAGGACGGGAAACGGAGCTGGGGAGCAGCAAAACAGAGCTGAGGAGTTGGGAACTGAAGCTGGGGAACCCCAAATCGAACCTGGGGAGCACGAAACGGAACCTGGAGAGCATCAAATTGAAGCTGGGGAGCACCAAAATGGCCCAAAATGGAGCTGTGGAGCTCCAAATTGTTGCTAAGAAGCCCCAAATCGAAGCCAGAGAACCCCAATCGAAGCCTGAGGAACACCAAGCCGAACCTGGAGACCACTAAATTGAGAGCCACAAATCAAAGACGGGGAGCGCCAAACCGAAGCTGGAGAGCACCAAACTGAACCTGGGGAGCACCAAACTGAACCTGGGGAACACCAAACTGTGGTTGAGGAGCTGCAAACCGAAGCTGAGGAGCACCAAACCAACACCAGGACACACCAAACTGATGCTGAGGAGCACCAAACCAACACCAGGACACACCAAACTGATGCTGAGGAGCCTCAAAATGATGCTGAGAAGCCCCAAAGTGAAGCTGGGGAGCTGAAATCCAAAGCTGAGGAGCACCAAACCAAAGCTGTGGAGCCCAAACCAAAGCTGAGGAGCCCCAAACTGAAGCTGAGGACCCCCAAACCAAAGCTGGGGAGGCAAAATCCAGAGCTGAGGAGCCCCAAAGTGAAGCTGTGGAGCCCCAAACCGAAGCTGAGGAGCCCCAAACCAAGGCTAGGGAGCACCAAACTGAAGCAGCCGGGCTCCTCTGGTGGGAAGGAGGTGGCGGTGGGGCATTGTGGTGGCAGCCACTGCGCATCACGTGCAGCTCAAAGCCAGCTAAACTCATTAATTGTATAGCAAGCCCTGCTTGGTACCATACCCTAAAGCTTCAGAACAAAGTCCTCCTTCATCAGGTTCGGCTGACTTCTCCCCCCCCCTCCACTCTTCTGAAAACAATTCCACAACGGCCTGAAAATTGGAATAAACGGAATTATTCAGAGGAATTATTCAAGGCCAGGTCTGGCTAAAGACCCTTTCAGTGCCCTGTTCGTGACGGTATTAGGACAGGGTGAGGAAATATGTGGATGTTGGAGAAGTGGAAGCTCCTGTTGTTGTGCCATGATCCTATGGCCATGGATAAGGCAACAGCTTCCCAGGGATCAGACCCAGCCAGCGTCAATCCAGCCTTTGCCACAGGGGAGTTTTAAAATACAGATTTTGAACTGGTTCAGGAGCACAGAGCAGTGGAGCAGAGCAGGCTGGGAATACACCTTGCTTTTAAAACCCCACCACATCTCTCCTGGTTGTGTCTCTCTGCCTCCCCTCCCTCTCGAGGGTGCAGGGGACTTTCAAGAGACGATGCCCGGGCCACCTCCTGTAACCACTGAGCGCCAGATCTCAGCTTATGTGAGAGAAAAGTCCCAAAATGGGCTGCCCTGTGGCCACACTAAGTAGAGATGGAGACAAATCTGTGGTTTTACTTGGCAAGCAGCAGGCACGGAGTGTTTGCCTGGGGTTCCTGTGCTCAACATCCCAGAGAAACTCGGTCCCAGGCACATTTTGCATGCATTTCATTCCAAACCCATAAAACTCAACCCCGGCTACAGCAAAATGGCGTTGGAGCTGGTTTCTGGGCTGCATCACGTCCTCCCCATCCACAGCCTCAGCCTTGGAGGCTCCAAAGCCAGTCCAGAAATGCAAATTCTTGTGAAATCCATCCAAAAGCAACAAGGCAGCATGTGCTCTGCAGCTGAAACCCACCAAGTGCCCAGGCTGGAGTTTTCTTCCCAGCACTCCACTCCACAGGCCAGGAAGGTTTTTCTTCTCCGCGTCGCCTCTGGCTTGCAATTTTTGAGGGATGATTCACCTACCACACACTAAAGTTACCCAACAAACAGGAGCTGCAGTCGCAGCAGCTCCTCAACATGGGCTGCATCCCATCCACACATCTTTCCATGACCCACACACCCAAGGAGGCCGAGGATCTTGTTTCTCCGAGCTCTCCCGGTGCTGTGGGAGTCCGAGGGATGCTGGATCGGACCATGTTTGCCATGTCCCGTCTCCCTGGGTGAGAGCCTGGGGCTGTCTTGGCGTTCAGCTGCCGTTGGGCAAAACCAGAGCTCTCCAGCAGCTCCTGCCCAAATGAACTGGCAGAGATTCTTTAGCACTGAGGTGGGAAGAAACAAATCCTGGGGACGAACATCTCCCCCTTCAACTGCGCTGTCAAACGCCTCGCCAGCCCCTGGCTGCGTTTTCTTCCAGCAATTTTACGAAAAACAGAAAAGTTCCATTTTAATTGGTGAAAATTCCCTCCTCCCACCCGCGGAGCACCAATCTGTAATTAGCCTTTCATGTAAAATGATGTTTATTCCTGACGGAGTTTATCTTGGCACAAACACGCGCTCTGAAATGTGCGCACATTTGAAGACTCAAACCCTGCATTTAATTCTCTATCTGCTTGTTAATCCTCATTGTTCCCAAGCCCCTTTTCAAAACACACCCACAGGGAGAGGAAAGTATTTTTTTATATATGTATAAAAACCTCCTTCCAGCATCAGGACACCAGCAGCGAGCGCGGCACCGGCCCAGGGTCCGGCTGCCCCCCGGATCCCCGCGCTCTCCCAAACACACGCTGCCAAGAGACCAAACCTCCTGAATTTTTCCATCTTTCCCTTTCTTTAATGCACGTTTTTCTCCCCAGCTGCGATGCCCCTCAGCGTCCCAAAGGATGGGAGCCCTGAAGAGGGAGGATGGAAAAAGCGCCACGGGGAACCCACCAACAGTGCCCAGCTCCATTCTGGAGAACCTGCCCTCAGCAGTGGGGGCCAGAACCCAAGTTTCAGGATTCCTGGGCTTAATGTGGAGAGATTTGGGATTCTCTCCCAGAAGCAGCAGCCACATCTCCTAACACAGCGGCTCGAGGATGGACCAGCAGCCCCCAGGACCTCCCAGCTGGGACAGGGTGACCAGAACAGACCAGATCCTTCCCCCTCTGTCCGGCTCCAGGTGACAGTGACACCAGAGGGGTCCTGAGTGGCTGCCAGTGGCTGCTCCAGGTTGTCCCACTCCCAACAGGGCAATAAACACAATATGCACTTCATAAAATAAAAGGGAGGTAAAAGTTCAGGGACAGGGGCAACATCAGGGCTGAGATTAGCATTTGGGTTAGGGTCCGGATCAGGCTTAGGGTCTGGATTACGGCTGGAGTTTGGTTTAGGGTCAAGGTGAGGGGACCTGTGGTGGGTTGGAGTTTCCTGCAGGCCTCTCACGCTGTGTTTTTGGGGAAACAGCTCCCACTGCTGCAGCCAGGCGGGTCGCAAGGCTGGTGACAATGATTAACTCCAGTGGGACGCTTGGGTCAGCTGCGGCCCCAGACGTCCAAAGCTCTCAGCCTTTGGAAGAGCCATGACCCGACCAAACTTCACTGGGCTTTGGCTGTGATTAACCTCCTGCAGTCACTGGCGCAAGGTCACCGAGCCTGGGAACGGCTCAGCATCCACACCTTGGCACGGCCACTCCGTCCCCAACAGTGCGGTGTGATCCCCTTCTGGCTCCCCAGCCCCAAAACGGGGCATCTCCTCTGAACCCCACCACGGCCTCCTCATGGAACTGGCAGGGCTGGTGACCAGTTCCTGTAGCCACACGCAACTGGGAGAGCAGTGGAGCTGCAGGACTGGGGTGGTGGTGCCTTGGGAAATTGCCCCAGTGCCTCATCTCCTTTTTGTAAACAGGGCAGAAGGGATGGAAGGGGACAGGGAGGGATGGAAGGGGATGGGGAGGGATGGAAAGGGGAAGGCACCTGCCAGGACACGAGCACCAGCAGCAGGACAGGGCCAGCAGGGCTGGGATATGTGATCAGCCAGGGTCAGCCACCATTTCCCAGGCTGTGATCCAGGTGAGGGCTGGATCCCCACTCTTGTGGGGACACCTGAAAGTCCCAAAGGGCAGGCAGGTGACGCTGGGAGCACCTCACCCCTGCCAGCCCCACCACATGAGTGGTTGCCGTGGCTTTTCCTGGCCAGAGCTGCCTGGCCAGCCCTGTGATCCACTGGGACACGGAGCCGTGGCTTTTCCTGGCTGGAGCAGCTCATCCAGCCCTGTGATCCACTGGGATGCAGAGCCATGGCTCCTGGCTGAGCAGCTCATCCATCCCTGTGATCCACCAGGACACGGAGCCGTGGCTCCCAGCCAAGGCACCTCGGAGCAGATGGCAAAGCAGCTCCGGCTCACGGGCCGGGATGAGTGGTAAAGCCACCAGAGCTCCTCACGCCACGTCAGGAGTTCATCTCCCAGCTGGGCACGGAATCCATGTGCATCCCTATGGGAGCCAGAGCCCAGCAGGGATCCACCACTGCATCTCCATCTACCTGGTGGTGTCGTACCCGACACATAGGATCCCAAAAATCCCCAGCATTGCTCCAGGGTGAGAGCACCTGGGGCATGCCAACCCCTTGATGCCTCAGGGAGAAGATGGGATGGCTCCTGGCCCCTGATGGGAGGCAAGTTGGGCTCCAGTCCCAAAGCAAAGCTGGTGGTCCAAGGCTGCTCCATCCTTGTGAAATCACTGGGCACTCAGTGCCTCCTCTGCCCCCCTCCTGGGCTGTGTTTGGGAGCCCTCCTCCCTCTGCGGTGAGACACGGGTGAGAAAGGATGCTTTTTTCTGAGCTGGAAGAGACAGAAAAGGTTCCCTCTTTGCCAAATTTCTCCCGAGCCATCTTCTGTTTCCCATTAGCAGCGAGGAGAAGAAGAAACCCGGCGGCCCAGCTCCACGCTCCTCCCTCTGCAACTCCCATGGGCACTTGTCAACATCCCAGTGAAAAAAGGAGAATTAAACCCATGCAACCTGGCTGGCCGTGACCCAGGGACCCGCAGAGCGAGGAGTGGCGGCGGGTAGAAAACAACCCCCCTGCTCTGCTCTTACATCTCCCCCACGGAAACTTTTCAACTCCAGTCGCTGGCAGGAGCCAGGCTGATCCCAGCTGAATTCCTTCCACTTACCAGCAAATAAATAGCAGTTAAATGAAAGGAAAGAGAAAAACACCCCTTTTTTTTCAAAGGGGAAAACAAAGAAGTCAGGGAAAATAAATGGAGGCGAAATGTTGGGCCGGTCACAGGCTCACGAAGATCTTTTTCCTTCCCAGCTGGGTACTTGACAGCCTTCCCTTTCAGCTAATTAAGGGATACTCAGAAAGAAAAATACTTCCAGCCCTTTGCCAGCCCTGAGCATTAAGGGGAGAGTCCCAGCAGGCTGGACACCAAACCCAGGAGCCCGCTATGGCTCCTCGCCCGCCCAGGCACTGGTTTTCAGACAAATAATTGCCATTGCAATTATTTGCAGGACATTTATGGCCTTCTCCCAGTCCTGGCAGATTTCTGCCCAGCCTTTCCTCCAAAACTCTGGTGGTGGGCATCTCCAATCTTGGAATCATAGCATTAGGGAGCGGTTTGGGTTGGAGGAGTCCTCTAAGACCACTGGGTCCTACTGTTAACCCAGCACTGCCAAGGCCACCACTAAACCATGTCCCCAAGGGCCACATCAGCACATTTCTTCAGTCCCTCCAGGGTGGTTTATCTATATTTATACCTTCCCCTAGACAAAGGCTGGTCTTTCTGAACTCCAAATATTCCTCCCAACCAACACCTTCCTTGATGCAAAATTTCCAAGCATCACTTTGCAACCTGTCCCTCGCTGGACACAGAACACAACTCATTACCTTGTTTTTTCCAACTTTTTGGGGAGCTGAAGGCAGTGACGCACCTTCTGTCCTCCCTCAGGAGCAACCCCAGTCCAGGTTTCAGCACTGCACATTCTCCCTCCTCCCCTCCACATCTCCCAGTCAGCCCAATCCTTTCCCATTGTGTGGTGGACAGGGATGGGGATGGAAATGGGGATGGAAATGGGGATGGGGATGGCCTGAAGTTGTGTCAGGGGAGGTTTAGGTTGGATCTCAGGGAAAGGTTTTTTCCCGCAGAGAGTGCTGGGCACTGCCCAGGCTCCCCAGGGAATGGGCACGGCCCTGAGGCTGCCAGAGCTCCAGGAGCGTTCGGACAGGGTGGGGTTGTTGGGGTGTCTGCGCAGGGATAGGAGCTGGACTGGATGGTTCTGGTGGGTCCCTTCCAGCTCAGGATATTCCGGGATTCTACGAGAGAGGATCAGGATGGAGATAAAGATGGGGATGGGGAAGGGGTGGGAAGAGCTAAACATCCCAAACACCCACCAGCCAAGGCTGGGGCACCCCGAGGAGGAGTGAGGCTGGAAGAAAGCATCCCTGTGCTCTTCCCAGTGCCAACCACACCTCTGGCACTGCTGGCTCTGCCCTGCAACATCGTCCCCAGAGCCACCCCCAGAGCCCTCCGAGCTCCAGCCATGCCAACCTCAGCCTGAGCCCCCCTGGACAAACACCCCAAAATGGAGAGGGTTCCTCCCCTCCGGCACCTGGACAGAGCAGCCCATCCCAATATCACCAAAATATTCCAGTTATGTCACTTATTTGCTTCCACCCAACAGGGCCCAAACTTCCCCGAAGACAAAGCCCGCCCAATACCTGACGATGCACGGGGCTGGAAATATGAGAGAGGAAATTGTGGTGCCTGCTCCTGGCATTTTCCGAGGGCAGGTCCCTCTCCAAGCTGGGCCAGGTGGATTTTGAGTTGTTTTGCCCCCAAGGTTCACTCACAAAGGAGGCAACACCTCCCTCCACAGCCCCTTCCACCTCAGCTCTCCTGCCATAGCGGCGTCTCCCCCAGACTGACCCAGGGCTCAGCCCCAGCCCAAACCCTCCTGTGGCCTGAGGGACACGAGGTGAGGACTGACCACAGATGGGAGCCTCCTCCACTGAGAGAATATTCTTGAACATGAAAATAAATGAAGAAAAGCTGTTTTTAAGCAGGCTGAGCAGAGCCCTGGAGCAGGCACAGAGTCAGGGCAGCATCCTGGGCTGACACAGAGTCTGTGTGACAAAACAGCTCCGTGCTGGGACATCTGGGCTCTGACCCTGGTGGCCATTGGGAAGGAATTTCTTCCCCCAGTTCTGGGGAGTTTCCCCCGGGTCTGCAGCCCTGACATCAGCGCCTTTGGATAGCGCTCCTGGAGCCCACGGACCGGGGAGAAGATCCCCAGATGACACAACACTCGCGTATCATCATTAAAGCAGACACCCAGAGGGCGGAAGAAGGGTGAAATATCCATGTGATTTTAATCTCCTGGAGCTCCCTTACATTAAAGACCACATTTGAAAACAACTGGATATCTCAGAAAATTACACCAGGCTGTAATTAAGCAAATCCGATCGCTAAAGGAAAGTGAAAACCAGCACTATTTTATTTAATTCCTTTTTTTTTTTTTTTTTTTTTAAGCCCAGCAAGAAGCAGGCTACACCCCTTTGCCAACGGGCTGTCACTTTTGGCTGACCTGCTCTCATTTGAAAGTTTTTCAGACGCCGGGTGGCTTTGGGGAAGGGCCAGCCCTGCCCTTCAGTGCTCGGGGCCAGGACGGGAAGAGCCGGGGTTCACTGCGGGATGAGCCCGGTGCTTCCCATCAGCACCGCAGGGACCCGGCCCCGAGCCCTGCAGCTCCTCCTGCTGCACCTCGGACGGGGATCCATGAATCCATGATCCACAGCCATCCCATCTGCTCTGGGAGCTGTGCATACACTCACATACCCATAGAAATGAAACCCCGAGCCCCCGAGGGCTTTAGCCCACACGACAGCCGCAGGCAGAGGCTCCCTCGGAGCCACAAATGTTTAACGAGACCGAGGGGAACCGGGGACAGCCCCGACCACTCCAAGTGCCCCGGTGGCAAAGGGCTCTGAAGGCAGGTGAAACATTAATGTGCTTTCCTGAGGAAATGCCTTTGCTTTTTGCTGCATCAAGGGCTTTGAAATCAGAATAAACAACAGGGCAGGTTAATGAAGGCTCCTGTCAGTTACTGGGTGAGGTTTGGTGCTGCGAGCCAGGGTTAGGAGCCACACACCCCATCTCTGTGGCCAGGGAGCCTCCTCTTCCTCCTCACGGAAATGCAGCATTTTGGGGTCCGGGTGGGAATGAGAACTGAAATGATCCCTGTCCCTAGAGGTGCCAGGGTGGGATTGCTGTAGGGAGCACACCCCACAGCCCCCACGCTTGTTTTCAACAGCCTGAGCTCCAACATCACCCACCCACGCTCGGGGACAAAGGGAAAAGCAGGTGCTGAGAGCTGGAGTCTGCCAGGATTTTGGGGTATGGGGGGATGTGAGGGGCCAGGGGCAGCCCTAAAATGCAAAGCCCCAGGTGTGGGGTGGGTCTGACCCCGGTGCTCTCCCCAGCCGCGATCCATGGAGATGCACAGAGGACACCAGCCCTGCCCTGCTCCGTGCCAGTGCCAGGGATGCTGCTTGCTGAGGCACCATCACATTCCTCAGCCTCTGCAGCGATCCTGGCGCAGGGCAATCCCTTCCCGAGGGAGCTGGCACACCCCTGCGGGCTGGCATTATGGACAGGGGTGCTGGGTGCCAACCGTGAAGGGAAGAGACCACGGCAAACCCTCACGATGGGGCCAAGCAGAGGCAGCCACAGATCCCTGCTGCCCCTGTGCCCCAGCCAGGGAGGGCTCCCAAATCCCAACCGCTCCAGCTGAAGCTGTGGCAAAATGTCAAGCATTTTCCAGTGGCCGAGGGCTGACTCTGAATTGGGGCTGCTTTGGGACTGGAATAGCAAACACAGCTGAGCCGTGCTCCCCACAGCCACCACAGGAGACCTGGAGCTGAAACTGTCCCCTACAAACATCCCTGCTGCAGCACTGATGCTCCTGCAGAGCAGCAGGCTCGGGATGCAGCTCCATGTGTGCATCCTCCACTTGGTCTGATGTGCCCATGAAGCTTCAGTGTGCCCAGGAGCTGCGAGAGGCACGGAGCTGGGAGGGAACGGGGCGACGGAGCAGCCAAACCCCGGCAGTGCCGCTGTCAGTGCCGGCAGCCGCGGGCCTGTCGGGATCACACGGAGTTTGCAGAGCCAGGGAGAGGCTGGCTTTTGTCTCCGCTGCTCATGAGACTGATACCAGCTGCTTCTCGTTGAACCAGTCTGACCATCGGGCCGAGCCAAAACTGATTCATTCATAAGAAAATGGGAAAGGAGATCGACTCGTCACCAGCCCTGACTAATGGGGAACCCGGCCAACAACCTGCTGCTTTCACTGCAGCCCCACATCCTGCTTGCTCGCTTCTTCAGCATCTTCCCAAACTCCAGCGCTCGGGGGAAGCTCTGCCCCAGCGCAGTCGGGATAAAGCAGGAGTTACCTGCTGCAGAAAGAGTCGGCGCGTGGCCAGGGGCTGGAATCGGCCGGCAATGCCTGGCATTTTTGCTAGAGCCAATTCCTGATTCGGAAGCAGAGGAAACATTTAAACCCTCAGAGACGTCGCTCCTCACGCTGCTCTGCCTTGCATCATCTCCCCAACAGCTTTTAGGGTTGTTTTTTTTTTATCTCCGTCCTTCTTCATCCAGCAATGAAAATCTAAACAACCGCCTTTGTGCAGTAGGAAAACTCTCCCTGCTGTAAAAACTGTTTTTTGTGGGGGTTTTTTTTGTGTCATTTTTGTTTATGAGGCCAGCGGAGCACAAACCGTGCAGGGGGGAGGCTGCAGATGGTGGGGCTGGGAACCTTGGGGTTGGGAGGATGTTGTCCCAAGCTCTGAAAACCAGGCTGGGGCTAATCTTATCTCCAGATGGAGATTAGGATGGGCCAGCACGAGTTAACAGCCAGGCACAGAGGTCAGACCAGGACCTGAAGTGCCTCCTCTCCAGGCTCTTTGGTTCACGCTTTGGTTGATGAACTGAAGCAGGGCAGAGTTTAACAGCTTCAAAAACATCTGCCATGATTTCTTAGCTTTGGGCAACACGTTGGATTTTATGTGAATCTCCCTTAATAAAAGCCCTCTCCTAAAATGTAGATCCCAAGGGAGTTTTCGCTCTCCCAGGCAAAAGCCTGTGACACCATCCCTTGTCCCCAGATCACCTGAGTTTTTATCACCTGACCCTGCAGACATCAGGACAAGCAAGGCAAAACTTTAGTTCTTGGTGAGAAACCCACCCTGGCTCTTGAAAATCCCTACTGTCAAGGCAAAAAGGCACCAGCCAGGCCAGTTTTGGTTTGAGAAATGCCCCAAATCCTGATGCTGGAAGGGCTCAGCCACCTCGACTGTTCCCCAGGGACAGTGGAAAACAGGGAGCACGTGAGTCAGAGACAAGCAGAGCTCTGGGTGTCGCAGCCAAAGTCTCTCACCTCTCCCACACTACCCCAGCAGGCTGCGGAACAGTTGCCAAATATAAAATTTTCATTTTCCCATTTGGGTTCCAGGGCAGTGATCGAGCATTTCGCACGTGACGCTGAGAGTGGAAAACCCTGGTGCAGGGGCTTTAGGATTCATTCCCAGCTGTCCCTCCCAAGGGCATCCAGACACCCAGCGTCAGCCCCGCGCCCTCTGCAGCTGTGAGCGTGCACCCCACACCTGCTGAGCGGGACAGGAAAAACCTGCAAGGGATGGGAATCGCATTCCCAAGGTGCCAGGGAAAAGCTGTCCACAGAGTGGTTGACAACATCCCTGTCAGTCCTCACCCCTTCCCCTCCCAGGCTGATTTCTCACCAGCTGTGAAGAAGCTTCCCTGGAACCAGGGCAGGCAGCACAGCTTTTATTTCATGCTGGATTTTCCGCTGGGTAGGGGAATGGTGGGGAACGGGCAGGAGGAGCCTCGCAAAGACCTCAAACCTCCAGCAGTGCTGAGGATCCAATGAGTTTATATTGAAGGAAAAAAAAGATAAGGACCCAACACTGCCGATATTCCCTCCTTGGCAACAGCCTGGATGGATACCATTCCTGTTATTATCCCGTGCGATTAAGAGATAAAGCTGTAATTGCCTTATCTGGTGGAGCTGGGCAGGGCAGCAAAGCAGGAGCTGCCCTGGTGGGCATTTTAAAGCCACCCCGTCCAAAAGGATTCTCCTGCTTTGTGCACAGATGGACAGAGAGGGCCCCACAGCAGCTTCCTGCCCCCAAACCTGGGGCTGCAGCATCACCCCCGTGCCTGTGCCCTGCCCCGCTTCCATCCCCAGCTCCCAGCCTGGATGTGGTCAGCCCTGGCCAGGGTGGGAGCACACGGAATCAAAGGGGCAGCTCTGAAACCCCTCAGGCTGCGGGAAGGCAGAGGGACCGAAGCGCAAACCCACGTCACCAGAGACTCCCCCAGCCCTTCCCACATCCCTGCTCCAGCATCCTGGGATGCTACACGAGGTGTCCCCTGAATCCTGATCCTTGCTATTTTCCCAAGCCTTTTATATTTGGCCTCAGCACCGCTCCTGATCCCGAGAGCTGCTGTCAGAGCCTTGGGAAAGACAACTCCAAAATCCCCGCTGTGTGAGCATTTCCCAAACAGCCCCAACACCCCCCGCCAGTGAAGGGCAAAGCCGCCCTGCCCCTGCAGCCCCAGCTCCGGGGCCACGGGCAGGGGCACCGGGCCCGTGCCCCTCTCGCCGGGCGAGCAGGCTCCCGCCGGGGCGCAGCCACAAGAAAGGCCGATGCGATTTGCATCGTTAGCATTCTTTCCGTTTTAATAACCCAAGGTGTTACCAGCAACACTGTTACTGATTTTTATCTCCGCAGCGCCTTTTAAGAGCTCCAATTTGTTTTTCTTGGAGATCTCGTTTTGTTTTATTAAAGCTGACACCGAAGAGGGAAAAGCAGACATTCTGGGCCCAGAACGAAAAGATCCCGATTAAATACCCCGTATTATTTTCTTGGAAACGCTTCTCCGTTGACTTTAATTAAGCTCTCCCCGGGCTCGCGAGCTTGGCGTGCTTGGCTCTCAGGCAGGTTTAATCCCAGACAAGCTCCCCACACCCCCAGTTGTCCCCGCTCCCACAAATCTTAAGAAACAAACTGGGTTTTGCTGAAATACGTGGATTAACAGCTGGCCCACCATCAAGAACATCCTGACGTTGCCTTTCCGTCACCGGTCCCAGCGTAAGCGCATGGCTGCCACCGCCCTGCTCGCTTTGCCAGCAGACCCAAAAAGCCGCTTTACTCTCTTTTTTCATTCTCTCCTGTTTTATTGTATTTTTATTGCCATTGCAGTGCTGGGGACAGAATGGGGAGGTCCATCTCTCACGCCTGACCATGTCCCAGAGCTATCAGGGCAAGGGTGGCCAGAGCCTGGTGCTGGTGACCACCACTGAGCCTTGTGCTGGGTGCCGCCATAAAATCAATAATTACCCTCCCCACGGTAGAAGGAAGCTCTTTAGGATGATTGCAAATGCTCCAAAAGTTGGGAAATCCCAGGAGGGAGCTTGTCTGGGCATCATCTGGTGCATACTCATTATGTAATTATCGTCAATCTTTAATCACAGATGATACTTTTCCATCAGACTCAAATCAGACAGAGCACGGGAGGCTCAATCCTCACTGAAGGAGCTGCCATCACGTTTGATTCCCACCTCGCTGGGCTCCAGCTTCACTCACTGATCTCCCTCTGTACAAACCCTCTGGCTGCAATGCCAGGCTCCCTGGCAAACACCCACATCCCCCGAGAGGGAAGGATTTTGCCTCCCTTTTACGCACAGGATCTGTGGGTGGACAGATTAAGGCCAAGAGCTTGAAACAAAAGCTTTGTTTTGGTGCCTGCTGCGAGATGACCAAGAAAAGAGCCTTTGGGGATGCCACCGGGCAGGGTGGCTGTGTGCCCTGGGGGCCGCAGCCTGGCTGGGCCCCGGGATGGGCTGGTGGGTGGGTGCTCAGAGCAGGTTTCTTGGCTGCAGGCACTGTGGTAGGGTTGTTTCTCCTCCCTGAGAAGGGCCCCGGTGTTTGCCCGGGGCGAACCCCAACAAGTCAGCCCATGCAGTGAGTGCCTGAGCTGCTCCGGAGTGCGCGGGGCTTCCCGCCCCGGGAGAGGCAGCTGCTCTGCAGGGAATCATGGAATGGTTTGGCTTGGAGGGGACTGCAAAGCCCCTGTCCCATGGGCAGGGACAGCTTCACTGGACCCGTTTGCTCAAAGCGCCATCCAACCCGGCCTTGGCAAAGCAAGCCAGAACCCATCATCGAGCTGCCAAATCCAAATTCAGAGCCAAAAAAGTCCCAAAGATGAGGAGGAGCAGGGTTTGGTGAGCTCGCCTCCTACAGAGTGAGGTTTTGCAGACCAGATTCTCCCAAAACCATGCTGCTGGCAGCACCGACCCCAAAACACCCTCCCCATGTGGCACTGGGGTGCTCCCGTTACAGCAGTGGTGCAACGCTGCTCCGCCTGCGCCCTGCGGGATGCAGGGATGGAGCTACGGGATATCCCCAGCTGGAGCTGCCCTGGGCTGTGGAAAGGGGTGCTGGGGCTGCCACCCTGCCACAGCGTCCTCTTGGTGATCCCTCATGAGGCCGGGAGGCTGCTCAGAGCTCACTGGGCTGCTTCTCACAAGGAGGGCAGTGTGGTACGGCACGGCACGGCACGGCACGGCGTGGCACGGCACGGCACGGCACGGCACGGCACGGCACGGCATGGAATGGCACAGCATGGCACGACAGGGCTGCCAAGCATGCCCGAGATGAGTTCCAGCAAAACAACTCTCCACGGGTGCGCGGCTGTGACCTGGCAGCCGTTCCCGAGGGTTTTTCCCCCAGGTTTCACCGCGCTCCAGCTCTCGAGGGATGAGCTGTGGACAGGGGCAAACTCGTGCCTCGGGAGATTTTTCAGGGATCCACAACTAAAAGGGCAAGGGCGGGGGCGGGGGGAAAACCCTGCCAAGGTGCTGCTGGAATGCGGGGCTGTGCCACCCTGCCCGCGGGGCGGACCCGAGCGAGGTCGGGGCAGCGGCAGGAGCCCCGGGCGGGCAGCGCTGCGGGCAGGGCGTGCGGGCAGCGCCGCGTCCCGCCGGCCCCGGAGCTGGCAGGACCTGTTGTGCGAGGTGCCGGGGAGAGGCTGCGATGGCTCGCTCCTGCGAGCGTGTTGCAGCAATTCCCAGCGCACGTCATGGGCGTTTTGCAACCGCCCCAACTGTCTCGGGCTGGATGTGCCGAAAGGGCCCGCGGAGAACCGAGCGCTCCGGTGCCCGCGGAAACGCCCGGCGGGAGAGACGGGCACGGCCCCCGGCCATGCCCAGCCTGGCACACAGCCCGCTGTCAGGCCTCTTTCTGCAGGGTTGAGTGCCAAAAGGCAGCATCTCCTTCACTGGCAATAGGGAATAATCGATCCTTCGAGGAAGAGGAAGGGAAAAGCCAACAAGTCCCTGCTGCAGTGGGTGCAGCAGCAGATTTGCACACGTGCTGCGCTGGTGTCCAGCCCTCCTGCTGCCCATTGCCATGGTGATGCCATGGGATGCACACGCTCAGGGCTGCGGAAAGCCAGGGAAAAGCGATTCCTCGGGGAAACCACAAGGTGTGGGTGCATGGCCTCTGTCTCAGCTGGGAAATGCTGGCATCCTCCTCCATGCTCTGACCCACTCATAAAAAACCCCTGAGGGGTGATCATTCCCCCTCAGGGAGTGAGTGGGAGAGACCGAGGGGTCTGGTGATGTGCCACAGAATTCCGTACGGCCCCCAGACAGCAGCCAACAGCAGGCAAAACCCCAATATGGTTGGACTTGGTGATCTTAGAGGCCTTTTCCAAGCTATTCCATGATTACTGAGTCAGGGCGGAGCCTCATTTGTGTCCAGCAAGGGGGCACAGCTTTGGGAGCAGCGGGCAAGGTGGCACCGACCCAAACACCGGCGATGGCTGCGACAGCTGAGTGTCACCTCACCCGTGCTGTCCCCTGCTGCTGGCATGTGCCACGCTGGCTGAGGTCCCCAGGGGTGGCTGGGATACAACAGCAAAAGGCTACTCTGGGCTCGTGTCCAGCTGGTGCCAAATCCCGCTGTCACAGCGGCTCCCGGTGCCACCGTGCCAGCAGGGTCAGCTCCCCGCTTAGCGGGGCTGGGTTGCTGCCACCCGTGTCTCCAGTGGGAAGTTCCCCACACGCACCCCACGGGATACAAAATCAGCCCTGGGATGATGGAAACCCAGGTAATTCCTCCTTTTGGAGGAATTTGGCAGCCCTGGCTCCACAGCCACCCATAGTGATGGTCACCATCGCACCACCGGATTTTTTGGAAGGCTGATATGAGGTGGGATGGGGTGATTGATGGTTCTGCGAGGCAGAACGTGGGATAATCCCTGTGAACAGACGTGTCTGGAGACGCTGGGTGAGGCGGGAGGAGCCGGAGGAGCTGTCCCAGGGACATGGGTGGGTGACAACGCCCACGTGAGCTATGCACAGCCGTCCCCGGGCACTGCCAGCGAGGTCAGCGGCACCTCCCGGCTACGGGGTTTGGCCCAACCTGATGGGTTAGGTCTATTTTAAGGTGTTGGATGTGAACCGTCCCAGCTGATGGTCTGCTTCCAGCTGCCGAGGGTTTATTAAAGAAATTAAAGGGTGACTTGTCAAACTTGTGGATTTCTCCCCAAAACAGGAAATGATGCTTCTTTGCAGCCCCACAGCCTTGCACTGCATCACAGCCCATCTCATCTCGTGCCTCCGCATCCATCCTAGCCCTGAGACCTGCAGCATTGACTCCTTCACCCTCCAATCCCTCCTCATCCTCATCCTCATCCTCATCCTCATCCTCATCCTCATCCTCATCCTCATCCTCATCCTCCTCCTCCTCCTCCTCCTGCTCCCAGCCCAGTCTCAGCGATGCAGCTGCAACTCAGCACCTCCGAAGTTTAACCTACAATCCAAACCCCACAAAGTGGAGGTGGTTTTGTTCATTTAGGTGCAACTGAAAGGACCAAAAACCTCCAAACCAACTGCACAACTCCACGTCCCGCTTCTTCACGTGCCACAGCGAGGTCACAGGAGCTGCCACCACTCGAGGACAATGGGCCACCAGGAAATGCAACCCTGCATCTTCTCGGCTGCCTGGCGGAGGACACTTAAAACTAAATTAAAAACCACTAAAATGGCAAATGTGCTGGCTGAGAGGGCCCCTGCAGTCTTGAAAAACAAGAACCTCCCTTAGAAACAGCACTCCGGCCTCCTAATAACCTTAATCGCTCCCGACAGCCCCAAGAACCAGGTTTAGCAACATGACTGGGCTTTGTTTGCTTTTCAGGCTGCTTTATCTCACACGGCACCTTGCAATCAGCTCAGGCAAAACCCCAGTTCCTCTAAAACTCCCCACTTGTCCCCTGCAATCACAAACTCCAACTCCCATAAAACAGGCAGCTGAGCTGGGGGAGACCCTGGTGCTGGTGCATTTGGCAT
The DNA here is from genome assembly GCA_013397935.1 of Dasyornis broadbenti. Classification (NCBI taxonomy): domain Eukaryota; kingdom Metazoa; phylum Chordata; class Aves; order Passeriformes; family Dasyornithidae; genus Dasyornis; species Dasyornis broadbenti. The sequence continues at coordinate 824,856 of VZRN01002597.1, read as the reverse complement.
CTCACCATGGGGAAACCCCGGTAAACCCGGGAAAGCTTCGTGGTGCCCTTTGTACTCCTCATCTAGCAGGGCAGGGTAATAAAAACGTCTTTTTTATCTCTTTTTGCTGGATTTACATCCCCATCCGGCCTATTGTAAATATTGTTCGTGTCAGTGCATCCCTTCGTGGGGTTAGAGGAAGGCTGGAAACCCGGATGGAATTGGGAAAGGTCCCAGGAATGCTGAGGCCCACAGCGTCCTCAGCCAATAAATCTGTGAAATGGGGCCAGCACAGTGTCCTGGAAATTAATAAAACCCCTGGTAATTAATAATAAATGGGTAAGAAGGTGACAACCACATTGTCACCTTCAGGAGATGGGCCAAAGCTTCCCAAGCGCCAGCACTGGACAATGATCCCCATCACAGTTTAGTTGGGATCATTTCCAAGAATTACCTCTTGCAATCAAAAGCAACTTGGCCAACAGATTGAAGGCTCTAACGGGGCTGCAAGAGAGCTGGACAGGGACAGGACACAGGGAACGGCTTCCCACTGCCAGGGGGCAGGGAGAGACGGGATATTGGGAAGGAATTGTCCCCTCTGAGGGTGGGGAGGCCCTGGCACAGGGTGCCCAGAGAAGCTGTGGCTGTCCCTGGATCGCTGGCAGTGCCCAAGGCCAGGTTGGACAGGGCTGGGAGCAGCCTGCGATGGTGGAAGGTGTCCCTGCCCATGGCAGGGGTGGAATGGGATGATCTTCAAGGTCCCTCCCACCCCAAACCATTCTGTGGTTTACCCTCACCTTGGGATTTCTCTTCTCATCTCCTAAAGCTCCAGCCATGCTCACCCATCCTGGGAATCTTCTTCATCCCAGAGCAGAGTCCATGGCTCCTTCTCTCTCTCTTTCATTCGACTTTTAGCACTGAAATGCTTTGTTTTCTCTGAAAACCAAATTCACTCATTCTTACCAAGCCCTCATGACAAAGCTGGAGTAAACCCAGCCTTTCCCACCCCTGCTCAACTGTCCTAAGGATGTGAAAGCAGCGCAAAGAAATTCCCCAGCAAAACAGATGGGAATTCAGGAATAAAGGTGACATCAGCTCTCCCCTGGCCTCAAGATCTGGTCAGTCAAGGACTGTGGTCCATGCACCATTCCAGTCTCCCTAAGCACAGGCAGCTCCAGCAGCCTCTGCTCCCTGTCTGGAGCTGGACCAAAGAGGGGAAGCTGCTCCCCAAATTCTTGCACACATGTCAGAGGATGCTGATGGACACTGGGATGCACTCAGAGGAGCTGCGGCCAAACCAGACCAGCTCCTCAGGCCATCTCTCCAAATGCTCTCAGTTCAATTTCCAGGAACCAAAACATTAAATATTAAGCGAAGAGAGTTAATCTATACCTGGGATATTGACACAAAGCAGAGGGGGGGAGAAGAAAAAGATAAATAGACCCTTTAAAAAAAAAAAAAATCTATGTGTCTCTGCAGGCCGTCCCACCGGGGCTTTCCAGACCTCGGGCACAGCGCCAAGGATGTGTTTGGAGGGACAAGGAGCACCAAGAAGTGTCACCCTCTTGGCTCTCCCCAGGGAGCTGGAGACCCCCAGGGGCAAGCAGGACCTTCCTGGCTGAGGGCACAGCCCTGAGCAGGGACAAGGTCACCTTGTGGTCCCCTCTGCCAAGGCTGGGGCAGCATCCAAGCAGCGACAGAGCGGACACCGAGGTGAGAAGGTCAGTGTCCAGTTAATGCTTCCCAGGACTGTCCAGCCACTCAGAAGGGCTTTTGGAGCTGGGGAAGATGGGTGTGCTGGGATGGCTCATCTGTCCCCTGGCTCGGTGTCAGCCCTCACTGTGGGACCAGCCATGGATCCATGGATCCCTCAGCACCGGAATGAGCCTCGTACAACCAGAGGGAAACGTCACCACTCATCTCCCAGCAAACACCCTCAAGCATCACTCAACACCTCTCCAGCAAAGCTGGATTTTTTTTTTCCTGGCTGAGTGCTCACACGTATATATTTTTTATTTTTTTTTATTCCGGTCTCAGCATTCCTCCACTCCCCCCTCAAGAAAACAAACCCGAAAGCACAGAGTGTGCCTTGAAAAGGCCCCGGCTCTGGCATCCCGCGGGGAAGGGGCACGCGGTGGTCGCAGCAGCCCGCCCGCCCCAGCCCGCCGTGCTTGTTGACATAGGCAGCACAGTATATTTCTTTAAAGAGCGGAGCCTATGCATTCGATGCGTTGCTGCCACGGGGTTTGTTTTCAAAGCCTGACCCCAGACCTGAACTCCACGGATCCTGCGTTTCTCAAGATCAAACGCAAGAAAACGTGACCAATGCAAACAAGAAATAAACCTCGATAATTATAGCCGGGGCGGCTATTGTTTAGTGCCGACTAGCACCCGCTTTAGCATAAACAGAACCCTATTTTTAAAGGGATGCCTGACCGGCTCACAGCATTGCTCCCCATTTTGCCTCCAAACCCCTTCTTTGATACCAACCCACCTCCCTGAGACCTGGAGGAGATTTAAGAGCGGAGACAAAAGGCTGAGCCATGCCCACAGCCATACTGGATGCCGCTGTCGGAGCAGGGAGCGGATCCTCATCCTCCCAACCTGCTCCCGGTTGGCGGGGGCTGAGGGGCTCCCTGGGGTCCGGCTGTTGCCTGCAGCTGGCGGGCTCAGGCTGACGTCGGAGGACAAACAGACAGCACCGGTCTTTTCAGGAAGGCCGTATCACTTAGCGCTTGGAAAGGAGCTACAATATTTTCCTGATTATGTTTGCACGCAAACGAGCGCCGCGGGGAAATTATGCAATGCTGAGCGGGGAGGGGTGGGAGCGAGGGAGGAAAGGCTGGAGGGGGGCCCCAGGCTGCACCCCACTGCCCTCGGCCCCAGCCAGTGCAGCTGCAGCCCCGGAGGTGCCGCAGATGGGCTCCAACACCGCCGCCGGAGCCTCGGCACCACAGCCTCGGAGCCACGGCTCGGCAGGGGTTATTAACGGCCTCTTCATTAAGCACCCAGACCAAAATGCATATATTCGTCACCCAGGCAATTTAATTATCCAGCCTGGGTTCACCTCGCACACCCACACGCCTTTCTTTTTCGAGGCCTCTGTGCGGTCATAGCCTTAAATAAATAGATGGCAGGAGCAAGAGGCAGATGCTGACTCCTACAACCTCTGTCTTGGGCACAGAGCCTTTAAACCACCAGAACTCGCAGTGTTTAATTTCTTTTGTTACCGCTTCTACCTTTAGAGCCCTGCCTTAGGCTTTCTAGATACAATCACAGGCAGCAGGAAACAGAGAGCTCCACTATGAGCTTCCTGGGCATCACACGCGCGCACACTCAGCACACACACACTGCCGGCCCATCAATCACCCTAATTACGACTGGCCACACGTCCACAGCTCTCTGTGGCACTCCGTTACTGCCCGTAATTACATGGTCGCATCGTTTCCCTGGGAAGAGTATCACAGAGTTAATTTGGGATTGTAGATGTGGTGGATCCCGTAATGAATTTCATCCTGGCGCGCTCCCCGCCGCACTCACCGGCCGTGCGCCAGCTGAGGGAGGGAATGTGGGCAACGCCGGTCCCCAGAACAAGGCTTTGAGGTCCTCACACGTCCCTGGCACTCATCTCTACCCAACAAACTCCTGGTTTCTGACTGCTGCCTGCGTCCCACCCAGAGTCAGGACAGCAAGCACCACAGGCAGGTTCCCTCAACGTCAAGTGCGTGTCTCCACCCGGCCATGGGTGTCCATCACAGGGATGGGTATGATCGTCCAGGGAGGATAGCAGGACCTGGGACAAGGCTGGGCCTCCCGACACCGCTGTCCAGCTGGGACCACCACCACCCCAGCAGGCCAGTGTTCCCCTGCCAAGTCTACTTCAACAGCAGGGTCTTGGCAGCAAGAAACGTCCCTTTTCTCCGTGTTAACCCTACCCGGTCTGTGTCCCGGCCGGGCCTGTAGCTCCTACCAAAACACAGCTGGGGCACTTCATGGATCTTGCTTTTCAGGGATGTTAAGCGCTGGAGACCCCGCGCCGCCCTCGAAGTGACCGCGCAGGCGGCGCTGCCAGCCCTGCCCTGCGCCGGCTTTGCCGGTGAATGGACAGGGCTGGGAGGCAGCGTGAGCCGGGCAGATGCTCTCCTGCAGCCACCCCCGGCCAATAAGGCAGCCAGAGAGAAAGAAAGCTTGGAAACCCATGAAATAGAACAATAATAATGAAAACTAGAGGGGGTGGCTCACACCCAGCAGCTGATTCACCAGCGCTGCTCTGCTCACCCCAAGACACACCGGCAGGACAAGCTAAGGGCGTGTTTTTGAGCCGAATTACTTTTAATTGAGTACATCGGAGCTTAGAAACACATGATGCCGTCGGAGATAAATATAGCCACGGCTACGAGGATAGAGGGGGCAGGGAGCAATCGAGGTTCAACACAGCCGAGAAGGAGCTTCCAGCTCAGGGGAGGCAGCGCCGGCCGCGCCGCCGCACCTTCCCCCTGTTCCGCTCGGGCATCCCCGCTCCGCTCGGGCACCCCCCGCCCGCCCTGCCCGTCCCGGGGAAGGGGCCGGGGAGCCCGTACCTGTTTTAAACTCTAGCGCCGGGTCCTTCTCCCCCTCGCCCAGGTCGCTCTGCAGCATCATGTAGAGGATCCCGAAGGAGTTGTGGATGCCGAAGATGGAGCCGTTGCACCAGGCGGCGGCGAAGACCACCACCCAGCCGAAGCC
>VZRN01002597.1:797809-811835 GCA_013397935.1 Dasyornis broadbenti | reverse complement strand
AGCCCCGCACGGCCCCGCACGGCCCCGCACGGCCCCGCACGGCCCCGCACGGCCCCGCACGGCCCCGCCGAGACACACCCCGGCCCCCTGAACCCGGCGGAGGTGAGCGCAGGGGATGCGGGGATGACGCGGCGCAGGGAAAGTGGGGGGTCCCTGTCCCCCCAGGTGGGAGCGCTCATGGGGGGACATCGCTTCGCGGGGCATCGGGGGCTTTGCAGCCTTTTTATGGGGGTTCCCCAGATCTTTGCATCCTTTTGAGGGGGGCATCGTTGCGTGGAGGGGATCCCCCACCGCCCTGCATGGCGGGGTGGGTGATCCTATCCCCCTTTGCATCCTTTGGGGGGGATTCTCCATCCCTTTACATCCCTGTGGGGAGATCCTCCATCCCTTTACATCCTTTCGGGGGGGATCCTCCGTGCCTTTGCATCCGCGCATGGGGGGTTCCTCCATCCCTTCGCATCCTGGCGGGGGGTGGAGGGCCGCTCTGCATCCCCGTATTGCTGCATCCCCCCCAGCTTTGCATCCGTGCATGGGGGCGGGGGGCTGTCCTCCATCCCTTCACATCCTCGCTTTGGGAAGGGGCTGTCCAAGCTGCTTCGCATCCTCGCACGGGGGGGTCCCTCCACTTTGCAGCTGTTCCCGGGGTGGGGTGGGAAATCCTCCACGTTTTACACCTTTGCCTGGAGGAGATGGGGTTAGGCTGCTCTGCGCGTTTCCATGGCGGGGGGAGGGATCCCCGGAGTTCTTGGCACATTTACACCGCGGCGCTCCGGGCCCCTCTGCACCCTGGCTCTGGGTCGGGGGTGTGTGCGCTGTCACTTTGCATTCCTACATGGAGAGGGAGGGGGGACCTGGCTGCTCTGCACCCTCGCATGGGGGCGGGCTGGGGGCGGGGGGCTTCACTTGCCATCCTTGCATCCTGGGGAGGGAGGATCCTTCATCTTTACATCACTGTGGGCGATAAACTGGGCCCACGGTTGCCTGTGCACCCACAGCCAGCGCAAGGCAGGGCTCATCACCCCCGGGCTGGGGAATGTGGGGCTCGGGGGGGCCTCTGCAGCCCGGGGAGAGGCTGGGGATGCAGAGGGGACAGCGCTGAGCTGGGCACAACCTGGTGTCACCTGTCATGCGTGGCCCCCCCGCCCCTCCCAGCCTGGTGCCCTCCCTGGGATTGGGACCCTCGCTGGGTTCAGAGCCCCCTTGGCGGCCCCCCCAGCCCGGACACCCCCATGGGCAGAGCTGCAGGCAGGCCCGGAGCCCCCCAGAGCTGCCGAGCCTGGGCCTCCACGCTCCGTGATTCAGCTACTTGCAGGCAGCTTGAATTTTATCGCTTCCAACTCGAGTTCTTGCTGCCTCGTGGAGGAGTCAGAGCGATGAAATACCGACGGATTGAGATGTCTTTTTTACGGAGTTTGGGACTGCTTTGTGTGCCCGGCACACGGGAGAGGCGGCCGGACAAGGGCCGGAGGAGGGGAGCGCAGCACCGGGATGTGCGGGCAGCTCGGGAACGGCAGGATTAATAATTCATCTTCCAAACTTCAGCGTGCCAAGGCACACCCCTCACGCTGCAGCTTTTAAAGAGATTGCTGGTATCATTCCTTTTATTTTTTTAAAATGGTATTTTGGTGGCATTTGAGTGTCTCAGTAGCTCCCAGGGTGCCAGGTTGCAGAGCTCGGTGAGGAGGGCAGGGTGATGGCAGCATCGGTCCAGCACGAGCTGCTCTGGCAGGCAGAGGGTTAATGTGCACCGGGCTGTGCTGTCGCAAACGCAGAGCAGGAGAAGGGCTCTTACGCTGAACGCTGTGATGCAACTCAGACCCCAAATGTCCGCTCCTTTTCCCGGGAGCTGAAGCCCACGGAGAAAACTCGAGATGAAGCATATTTTGCTTTGAGCTGTCATCTCCCTTGGCCCAGTTCTGAACCAAAGATGCTCATCCTCCATTTTATGGCGGATGACAAATCAGCCGCCGATGCCAAGATCTTGACAAGTTACGAACAACAGCCCTCGAGCCAGAAGTGTTAAGAAATAAAAAAAGAAAAGCAAGAACGCTTTTTAAATTAATTTTTTTTTTTTTTTTTTTTTTTTTTTTTTTTTCTGAGTTGTCATTCCAAAANTTTTTTTTTTTTTTTTGGATGAGCAGAGATGCTCATCCAAAAAGGCACCCTCTGAGCTGCACCCCGCGGGCCAGAGCCGCGGCATTTCGCACCTCTCCGAGCAGAGAGGCTGCAGCCAGCTCCGGGCTGGCATCTGCCCCCGCTTCCCCACATCCACCTGGAGTTTTGTAGGGTGCACGTCCAGCTGTGGTGGGAAAATGCCCACGGGCACTCTGGGGAGCAGCAGGCGAAGCTCAGCCCCGCAGGGAGCAGCGCTGGGGCTGGCTGCGAGCGCTCTGCTCCGTGGCTGGGGATACCAGCGCTGCCGCTGTTCCCAAAGGCAGCAGCACCGGCTTTCCAGAAAGCCCCTCACTGCCGGCCGAGGCTTTCCCGGGTTTATCAAAGCGCCTTCTATACTGGGGAGAAAAAGGCTGGTTTGTTCAGCAGCGTCCTGCTCACAGCCGGCAGCGAGCGAGGGAGATCCTTCTGGTAATGAGCTGGGCACAAAAGGGGAAAAAAGCCGTCATTGAAGATTTTCCTTTGGTGATAGAGTCATTAAAAACAACACATGATTCCTGGGCCGGCAGGGATCTTTTGCAGCCAAAACAGAGCCGGGATCTGTGCTGTGTTCCCACAGCCCCATCCCCTGACTCCTCCTCTGAAGATCAAGGCAGTGCCGCTGCTCCCGGGCAGTGCTCGCACAGGAACCAGGCTTGGAGCAGCCAAGGGATGATGGAGGAGGGCCATGCGTGGTTTCATCCACAACTTTCCTCCTCCTTTTTCCCGTCAGCATTTGGGTGTTGGGATGGAGATCTCTTTTTTTTTTTTTTAACCTGGTCTTAGTTTGTAGCAGAGAGCCAAAAGGTGAATGGGAAGGACATGGTGAAGTGGCCCTGAGCTCCATGACCCGTGCCAGGGGACACTGAGGCCTCGCCATTTCTGAGAAGTCAAACAAGAGAACCCAAACTCCACATTAACTGAACCCCAAGGAAAGCTCCTGCCTCAAAATTCCCTTTACAGAGATGGGGTTGTTCAGCCTGGAGAAGAGAAGGCTCTGGGGAGACCTTGGAGCCCCTTCCAATGCCTCAAGAGGGTTATAAAAGGGAGGGAAAGACTTTTTACAGGGGAAAACAGTGATAGATCAATGAGGAATGGTTTTAAACCAAAAGAGGAGAGATTTCAATTACAAGTTAGGAAGAAATTCTTGGCTGTGAGGGCAGTTAGGCCCTGGCACAGGTTCCCCAGAGAAGCTGTGACTGCCCCTGGATCCCTGGAAGTATCCAAGGCCAGGCTGGACTGGGCTTGGAGCCACCTGGGATGGTGGAAGGTGTCCCTGCCCATGGCAGGGGGTTGAACTAAATCATCTTAAAGGTCTCTTCCAACCCAAACCCTCCTGCAATTCTGTGATTTACAGCATTTGCTCTCACCTGCCCGTAAATAGCCATCGTTTAGGTGAAACCCGTCCAGGAGCCTGTTTGTTTTTAACCAGACTGGCAGCAGGACGAGGGTTTTGCACTAACCCCAGGGCAACGAGGCGAGGCGCATTTATGGCATCCTCCTAAGCAGGGCTGGTGCTGCAGAGCCCAGCCCTCGGAGGTGGTGATGAGTTAGAGACGATTTAGTCGAGTGCTGTTCCTAGAGCTGAAACATTCCACAGCAGAAGGGGGGGAAGAAACAACCCAACCAAACCACCAACTGTGGCATTTGCTAATAAAGCTCCTGAGGAATATTTTTAGCTGTGATTTAACGTTGTGTTGCACTTTGCTGTGAAGTGTTCTCTCGCTGAAGCCTCCTGGCAGTTGCCGTGGTGGAGCTGCATTTGGGAAGAGGAGGAGCCGCAGATGGGCCGGAGGAGAGGCGGGGGCAGCGCTCCCGGGATGAGCCTTCCCGGTGGGACAAGGGGCACTGCCCCAGCCCAGCCAGGGAGCCATGGAGCCATGGAGCTGTGCCCCGGGGCCAGCTGGACACAGCTCTCTGCCCCCGTTGGCAGCAGGGCCTGACCCTTTCCCAGCTCCACCCAAATCTGTTCCTGGCTGGCAGCGAGGATCCCTCTGTGCCACCTGGGATTCGGGCTGAGACCTCTCCACTTGTTCCACCCGTGCTGCCCACAGCGCTGGCTCCAAGCCGATAGCCTGGGGCTGGGCCACCAAACCAGCATCCCACATCCTGGGGCTTTTCAGTCCCCAAGGCGTTTTACCACCTGATGCTTTGCTGGGATGGGATGCTTTCCATGGCTCCAGACCATTCCTAAAGCCAGACTCCTTGTGGGTGCAGAGGTGTCCAGGAAGGGGCAGGCGGTGGCACTGCTTCTCCCGTGCCCATCAGCCTCCAGTGCCACCCTGAGAACCGACCCTCACCGAAGACCTGCCCTCTGCTTTGTTTCGAGCAAGGGGAACGCTCGAGATCCAGGTTTCATCTGTTTAACGACCCTTTGGACAGCATCTCTGGAGCAACGCTCGCCTCCACAGCGACATTTGTCATGCTGGTGCTGTTCTCAGGTTTTGGGCTGGCAGTGAATGAAGAAGTGGTTGCAGATGCATTTTGTAAATTGGAGCAACGAGTCCTTGAGGTGCAGCTCGCGCTCCATTTTGTGGGAAGTCAATCAGCAGAGCTGGCCCAGCTCTCCCAGGCAGGTTTTTCCCTGCACCACAAAGAGCCGCCTGCACAGTTTTTCCTGGCTGGGTTTTTTCTCCTGAGACAACAAAGCTTCAGCCCCTGTAGGCTACAGGCTCTGCTCTCCCCATGGCCCACACTGGAGGGAAGAGCAGGAGTTTAGGGTCGCTTGAGCCAGAGGTTGCCCCTCAACCATGAGGTGGCTGCTGGTGGCCTCTCTGTCCTCTGCGGGTTTGTCCTGTTGCTGTTTGAGCCATCCCACGCTGATTCCCAGCGTGCTGTGGCAGAGCTCCACAAATCAACACCTCGAGAACCTGCTGCTTTCACACCTACCACCTATTTCTGTCTGTTCAGAAGCATCACACATCCCCAGATCCTTCCCAGGCCTCTTCTGTACCAGATCCATCCTGCCAAACTCCACAGGACGAGCTCCTTCAGGCACCTCCAAGCACAGCTGAGTGTCAGCTCTGCCTCCTGTCCTTTCCCTGACTCCAGAGTCAGGGGCTTTGTTGCTCCTTTCAGTATTTCAGGGCTGCCTTGTGCCTCCCTCCTGCCCCCAGCCTTCACCACCTCTCCGTTCCAAAGGTCCTGCACCAAAACCTGGTCCTGAGCAGCCACCGCGAGATCTGGCACTTCTTGTTTGTTTAATATTAATTTATAAACTTTTTTTTGTTCAAGGTTAATAGATTTTTCAACGTATCACTTGTTTTTTGCACTGCTCTGGCTCCTGGCATCTGACCAAAGATTTGCTCCCTTGCAAAAGCCTCCAGTTCCTGGCAGCATCTGCTCCTCAGGGCTCAGAAGGACCCTGGGAAGCCCAAATTGGGAAAGAGCTTTGATTGCAAGGGCTGAACAAATAGACTGCCCCAAATCTTGGCCTGGAACTGATCTTAGGGCAGGGCTGACCCCAACTCCCAGCCTTGAGGCGTTTGGTTTCACCCCACGCTTACCCACGTTCTCCCCAAATCCAAGCTCAGGGTGTTTCCTGGCTGTCTGACACACAGTGAGTGAGGTTTCCCCCATTCCTGCTGCTCCATGCACCGTCCAATTCCATCCCAAATATTGGAGGTGCCTCGATTTGCAGCTGGTGATGTGCAGCACGGACGTCCTTCCCCCCCAGTGCTGTCATCTCTGCCGTGGCTCCACTCCCGATCCAGGTTTCTCCTGCAGGGAACACTCAGCCACAGAAAACAAACCCCAAAATTGTTTTCTGCTCCACCACGGCCCAGTGAAAGAAGGTGGGAGCCAGGACACTTCTCCCTCCTCTCCCCTGCAACATAAAGCAACCCAAGGCTGCAGGTGACCAGCCCAAACGTCTGCCAGGGGTTTGACCAGCACCTGAGAAAGCTGTGCTCACCAGCCTGACCCTCCTTGCAGGGCCGCCCAGAGCTCACCTGCTCCTTCAGGCCGCTTTGGCTGCAGGGCTGTGAATCACAGCCCAGCGGGAGAGAGTGGGCTCGGGGGCAGAGAGGGGATGAGGGCACAGCTATGGACATGAAGAGCCGCGGCAGGGATACGAGGAGCAATGGCTGCACACAAAATTCCGTTTTTGGACCCTCTTACAAAATGAGAGCTGCTTTTCTGCCTGGATAGACCCCAGGATCTGAGCTGCCAGATGTTGGTGGCTGCTGAGGTGAAGGATAACATCTGGAAGGAGCCAGCTGGAGGGGTCACCTGTGGGTCAGGGCTGCAAATCAGCCTGGTCTGCAGGGACTGGGGCAGCCCTTATTCCCCCAGCCTGGCAAAGCAGGGGCTGCTCCCCAGCAGCTCTGGATTTGGGATACTCTGGCACTTGGTTTCTTGGGACAAATCAGCTGCTGAGGGCACCATGAACAGCTCGTTCCTGTGTCATCCCCTCCCCTGCCTGGCCCCTCAGCTGATCTGTGCTCGGGCTCAGACAGCTCCATGTGGTTCCCTTCCAAGCTCCATCGAAGGTGGGAGCCTGGTGAGTCTCTCCCCTCCCCTGTGGCATTTCCCAGTACAGGATTTAGAGCTGTTGACTCTTCCCAGTCCTGGGGAGGAGCTGGGTGATGGGAGAATCCCCACAGTGCACCTGAACCGTGGCAGCAGCTCAGGGGGAGCCCCTGGCTGGTCCCATTCCTCCCACCTTCCACTTCAGAGGAATTCCTGCTGAATTCCTGGCTCCCATTTTCCTCCTCCTGCATCCTGAAACCACCTCCTGCTGAGGGCTCCTTGCTCCCACTCAGGAGACAGCAAAATCCCGTGGGTTTCAGTCCATGTGAGTGATCCTAGAGTCTGGCCAGCAGATTCCTGCCCTTTTCCTGAGGGTCTGAGCACCTGCCACCCAAAACCACCCCCTTAAATTCTTGGAAATCACCTCAAATATCAACAGTCCTCTGCTGAGGCTCTGGCCGGGCCATCAGGGCTCAGGATTTGTGTGCCATCTCTTGGTGGGTGTGAGCAAGATGTGCCAGCCAGGAGAGAAATGAGGTTGGCATCTCTGGATCCACCTGCAGCCCATCCCCACCCAGAGAACTGCGGCGCCGCGAGTCAGCACAGGCCCAGAGATGACAGGTTTGAGGTGAGAAGTTGGGATTTCAAGGCAGAAGTCGGAGTTTTGGTGCTGTTGGTGCAGCAGATTGAGAGAACGCTTGGCAGGGGCTTCTGATCCCTGTGTTCCATTAATGGGGAGGATTGGAAAGCAGCTCCTCCTGCTGCTGTGCTTCTGTCAGAGTTGCCTTTCCACACTGTCTTTGCATAAAAAAATGTGCCCAACTCCTCCTTGGTTCCTTCTGCTGCAAGCTCTGAGTCTTGTTTGGCCTTTTGGGGGTGAGATTAAAGGGATTTTCCTCCTCCGGGGATGCTCTCCCATGGCACAGTCTCAAATGCTGCTCTCACACTCTTCACCCACTTTCTGCCTCTCTTCAAATCTGTCCCTGCTGGGAGATTTCAAGCCACAAATCCCCTTTATTTTTCTTCATTCTGCTCCAGGGTCCCCGTGGGGGCTGCAGGCTCAGGTGGCCCCAATTCCCCCTGGGTCCTCTGTGCAGGGAGGGACAAAAAGCCGCGGGTGCCGGTGGCTGGGTCCAGTGGCCGTGCCCCATGGCCGTGTCCCAGGAGGATGCCGAGAATGGCTCTTTGTTCCCTGTTTCCAATTGCTGGGCCCAGGCAGCTCGTTAAGGGCTCTGCCCTGTGCCCTCGGGTCCCTGCAGCCCTGGGACGTGCCAGGGCTCAGCCTCTGAGGGCAGGTTTTGGGGTGACACCTCAAACCAGCTTGCGGGGAAGCTGCCAGTGCTGCTCAGCTCTTTGCACAGCCCGGGGGGGCTCGGGGGTGCCCAGAAAGGGGGGCTCCACATGGCCTGAGCAGACATCCAGAGCCTCCCCTGCAAACGCTGCCACGGAGGAACAAAGAGCTGGCAGAAATCTTGGTTTTCGGGAGCCAGGGAGCACAGCACATCCATAAGCAGCGGCTTCGGGAAGCACCGGAGGACACAGGGTTTGCTCTGAGCCTGACGCACCGCACAAACCTGCGGAGGGTTCGGGACCGGGGCCCTTCCCGTGGCACCCCGAGCGTCCTGGGGCAGAGCCCAGCCCTTGGGGAAAAGCTTGGGACTCGTTCATGGAGGGAGCTTGAATTTGCATTTGAAAACAGCGGAGGAGCTGCTGGTGCTGGGAGCACTGGCCGGGTGCTGTCAATGGGAAACTGTTCCGTCCAACGCTCCCGGGGCCAAAAAATGTGAACTCTGCAGATTACTGGCTCCGCTCACGGGCAGAATCTCTGGCTCCGATGTCGGCGCCCGGCGGCTCCGCTCCCGGCGATTAACGGAAGCGGCTTTTCCTTCGCTGCCAAAGTTTTGTCAGACATGGGGAGGGTTGGGGATGTGGAACAGGGGGGATTCTGCTCTCTGGGAATGCTGCTGGTGCTCTCTGCTCCTTATCAGCCCAGCCATCAGTTTACCTTTACATGGGAGCTGAGCTGAGCCCGGGTGCACTCGTGGCACCAAAGATTCCCTCGTGTGAGCCTGTGGGGTCACTGCCTGTCCCTGTCCCAGTCCCAGGGTCCATGTCCATGTCCCAGTCCCAGGCTGCAGCACCCCCACGGATGCCACTGTGGACAATAAATGCTCCCTTTTTGCCTCTTTTCCCAGCCTATTTCCCACCACTCACCCTTTACATCAGCTGGGGTAACCTGTCCCCAGCACCCCATGGTGCCCATCCTTCATCCTTCCCTGCCCTCACTGGAGATGAGGCCCTTGGGATGTGGGCATGTCCCTGCATCTCCATAAACCCTGCAGAAAACGAGCCATCCCCAGTTCAGGGGGGTGACAGTGGAGCAGGAGACACCCAGAAACGCTGGGGGGACAGCCAGGGATGCTGTGAGGGCACCCAAAGATGCTGCGGGGGCACCCAGAGGAGCCATGGGGGCACCCAGGGATGCTGGGGGGCCGTGCAGGGAGCTGGGATGAGCTGGCCACAGCAGCTTGTCTCAGCGTAGTGTGCGCACAAATAAAACCCTGGAGAGCCTGCAGTGAGCTGGAAATAATGGCATTACAAGCGCTTCCTCGCTTCTGTTTGGGCTGGATGAGGCTTTCCGGGGCCGGCTGAAGGGCTGCAGCACAGTGGGGTTTGCTCCTGGTTTGAGCACAGCTCTGGGAAGTGCGTGGGGAAGGACTCGGTGGCTCGACAGTGGAGCACAGGGGTAGGGCCGTGGTCCTCACCTCCATCCTGGCACCCCAAGGCTTGTACCCACCCTGCTTGGAAAAGCCCTGCTGCCGTGTCCCAGCGTGGGCAGGACTGATCTCCTGGGTGGAAAGCTGAGGGAGCGCGGGAGGAAACAGGCAAATGGTAAAAGCTGTGTGTTTTCTTCCTTCCTTCCTTTCTGCTTTTCCCAGGAGAGGCCTGAGGGCTCACCATGCCGCTGGTGAAGAGGAACATCGAGCCCCGGCACCTGTGCCGGGGGGCCCTTCCCGATGGGGTGACGAGCGAGCTGGAGTGTGTCACCAACAGCACCTTGGCTGCCATCATCAAGCAGCTGGGCAGCCTCAGTAAGTCACAGCTCGGTCCCCTGGCATGGGTCGGCACTGGGATGGCACTGGGATGCCACAGTCACTTCCACCGGTTCACAGAGGCTCTGCCGTGTGGGCTGCAGCCACTCCTAATTCAGTGGGAATTATCCAGCTTATTGAAAATAGGGGTATGCTCAGGCCAAGCTCAAATTTGGGACTTTTGGGGACATTTTAAGGCCCATTTTCCTCACACAGCTGCTCTGTGCAGTGGGGGGCAGAAAGCCTTCAGGAGCCCCTTGCTTCTCCATGTGGCCAGAAATAGGAAGGTCAGGTGGAGATTTAAAGTATTCCAAGCTATTGTTTTTGATGTTAGAGCTTTTTGAGGAAGAGAGATCTCTATCAAAGGTCTAAATCCTCAGCTGTCTTCCTGCCCTGGGACTGATCTCAACAGAAAAGGGGCAGACGGGAGCACTGCACACAGCAGTGTGAAGGCTTAACAGGGGCAACCTATTTCATGCTGAATATCCACTTAAAATAGAGAGAGAAGCGATTCACGGCTCCCCCTCTTTTACCCCACTCCAGGACTAGATTGTTCTTTAAAATACTCCCAGAAAACTAAATCCAGTGTTTAGGGAGCTGCTGGAAGTGCAGTGGCTCACAGGAGCAGCACCCACGTATGCTCAGGCTGTGGCTTCCTAGTCCAGGGAAAAGGGAATCAAACACGACTGAGCTGGTGAATGGTCTGGGGAGGGTTTAGAAGTGACTCGGTTTCAGGATCTGTTTGAGAGGTGGGATTGGAGGAAACCCTGAGGATCTGGGGGGCTGGGATGGGATAGGGGCTGGGATGGGCTGAGGGATGGGATGGGATGGGATGGGTGCTGTAGCCTATGGGTGTCAGCAACACTGTCAGACATCATTCCTATGATAGGAATAACCCTAATAAAGAGCTGTTGTAGGGATGCACTGAGTGGTGCAGGAAAATAACTGATGAAGTGACACAAATTGAGGATTCTCCCTGCTGTGGCACTCTCCCCACTGCCCTGCTCTTGGTTTTCCACCTGGGCTGAACTTCCCTAAGTCAAGTTGTGTGGTGATCATTCTTTTGGCACATCTGTCCTGGCGGATCCACGGGATTTTTGGGGCACCGCTAATGTTCTGTGCCCCACGGGTACCACTCTTGCTGGACAGGGCGCTCCTTTGTGCTCCCCTCCCTCTGTGCAGCGCTTTGGGAGAGGATGAGGCTCAGCTCCCCAACAATCCAGGCTGGGGGGAGCACCCCACGGAGCCAGCGGGGAGGTGGGTGGTCCAGGGGCTGGGCTGGGTGAGCCACCTGCTGCGGTGCCAGGCGCGCTGTCCCCTGCCAGGCAGGCACGCGGAGGACATCTTCGGAGAGCTGTTCAACGAAGCCAACAGCTTCTACATGCGGATGAACTCACTGCAGGAGAGGGTGGACCTGCTGGTCATCAAGGTGACGCAGCTGGACTCCACCGTGGAGGAAGGTGAGGGGCTGGGGTGTTTTGGGGTGATGTCCGGGAGAGCAGACCCCAGCCATGCCTTGCTCGGCGGGCTGAGGCCGCCGCTGCATCCCTTGTCCTTCCTGTGCCCCCAGTTTCGCTGCAGGACATCAACATGAGGAAAGCCTTCAAGAGCTCCACGGTGCAGAACCAGCAGGTGGTGTCCCGCAACTCCATCCCCAACCCGGTGATGGAGATGTACCAGCGCTGCGACAAACCCCCGCCGCTCAACATCCTCACGCCCTACAGGTACGGGGCACGGCGCTTCCAGGGGGACCGAGGGGATCCTTTCCAGGAGAAGCACCAGGCATGGCCCCCCCATTTGCCACCCCCATTGCATGGAATGCTTGGGATGTGTGCCCGCACTCTGCGGGGAGTGACCACTGTGTTGGGTGTGCTCCTGGTGGGGCAGCAGCTCGTGGTCATGATTGTACCAAAGCCCTTGGGCAGGGGAGCTGGGGGTCTTCTCCTGTGGCTGGTAACCCTCTCTCCTCCCTTCCCAACCCCCAGGGATGACAAGAAGGATGGCCTCAAATTCTACACCGACCCCTCCTACTTCTTCAACTTATGGAAGGAGAAGATGCTGCAGGCGACAGAAGACAAGAGAAAGGAGAAGCGCAGGCAGAAGGTGGGTGAGGGCAGGTGGGGGACGCAGGGCGCTGGAGCTTGGGGTGCTCAGGGCCTGGGGACAGTCACCTCCTGGTACATCCTGCGTGCTCCCCTCCCCTGCGTTGGGTGCTGGCACAGGGCTGGGTGATGCTCCTCGGGTACCACTCCCGGTCCGGAATTGCCGGGCTGGAGCTGGAGCCGTGGCTTTGTGTGCCCACAGGAGCAGCGGCTGGTGGAGGACTCCACCCGGGAGGTGAAGAAAGTGAGGAAAGCCCGCAACCGGCGCCTGGAGTGGAACATGATGGCGTATGATAAAGAGTTCCGGCCCGATAACAGGTTCTCACCATCCCCCTATCACATGGCGTCATCGGAAGGATCACTGTCCCCAGATAATAGGCAGGTTCTTCCTCCTACACCTTCAGCTCACGGCTCTCCTTTGCTTTGCTCTTCCTCTCCGTTGTTGCGGGGGACGTGTCGCCCACGGCAGGGTCGGGATGCTAAGCCGTAAGCCTGTTCATGGGAAGCTGGTGTCCCCAGGGTGTCATTCTGGAGCTCAGGAGTAGCCTTGGCATTGGGGTAAAACCAAGAGCACTTTCTGTTTCACAGCTGAGGGAAGAGAGTTGTTCAGCTCTGTTGTGTCCTCCTCCCCTCCGCTATCCCTCTGCTGCGTACATCAGTATTGTCGTGACCTTCTTTTGTTTTGTTGTCTCAACCTCAAAATACTCCCAAACCCGCACCCCCTGCCCTCCCTCCGGGGGCTACAACAATCAGGTTTTCCTGTGCTGCAGATCCTACGCGTCGGACGCCGCCGACCACTCGTACCCGGCCAGCCCCAACCACCCCGCACAGCTGCTGGCCCCGGCGTCCCACCTGGCCCCGGCAGAGCACAAGGAGGGGGTGCTGGCGGCCACCAACCCCCCGGAGCACGTGTTCCGGCCGGCCGCGGGCAGCCGGCAGAACAGCCTGACCCGCCTGCAGCAGCCCCACGCGCCGCCGCCTCCCGAGGCCGTGCTCAACGGGCCCAGACCCCACCTAGTCAAGGATTACGGGTAGGGCTCGCCGGTGGAGGGGTGTCCAAGGAAAGGGAGGATTGGTGGGGTCTGGACCCCCATTTTTGGGCTGATGTAGAGCGCAGAGCCCTCCTCTGTGGCTGTTGTGGTCCAGAACTGCTGGTGAGACCCAGTCAGGTGTGCTTTTGGGGTAATGCCATCCCAGAAAGGGCACAGCATGGATGGAGGGTTTTCCCCTTGGGTGTTGCTTGCCTTCCACCACTGCACGCCCCATAGCACCTCTCTGACCCTGGGACTGAGCTTACGTGGGGGTTCAGAGCAAACCAAAGCAGAACAAAGCCGGTTGGGTGCTGGGATGGGAAACGGCTGTGGGGATGGTGATGGGTGCTGGGATAGGTGATGATGCTGAGATGGGTGATGGGTGCCATCCCTCAGTCAGCAGCACCCTGGCAGCCAGGAGGGCCAGTTGTGTCCTGGGGAGGGGGACACCTTCCACTAGACCAGGCCCAACATTGCCAGCCAGACAAGGGAAGGGATTGTCCTGCTCTGCTTTGCTCCGGAGCAGCCTTACCTTGAATATTGGGGGCAGTTCTGGGCACCACAATAAACGGGCATTTAGGAATTAGAGTGTCCAAAAGAAGGGAATGGAGATGGTGAAGGGCTGTGAGGGAAATCTGTGTGTGGAGGAGCTGGGCACAATTGGTTTGTTCAGACTGGAGAAGGGGAGATGAGGACAGACCTCATTGCTGTCTACAGCTTCTTCGAGACGGGAAGGGGAGGGGCAGACATTGATCTCTGCTCTCTCTGAGAGTCACAGGACCCGAGGGAATGGTCTGAAGTTATGTCAGAGGAGGGTTAGGTTGGCTATCAAGGAAAAGGCTCTTCCCCCGGAGGGTCCTGGGCACTGCCCAGGCTCCCCAGGGAATGGGCACGGCCCCGAGGCTGCCAGAGCTCCAGGTGCCTTTGGACACCGCTCCCAGGGATGCACAGGGGAAAATTGTTAGGATGTCTGTGCAGGGCCAGGAGTTGGAGCGCTGACCCTTGTGGGTCCATTCCAACCCAGCACATGCCGTGACTCTGTGATTCCGGCGGCCCTGACCCCGTGTCCCCATTGCAGCCCGCAGCCGGTGCCCATGGCCGAATACTTCGTGCCGCCGGCCCCGCCGCCGCCGCCGCCCGTCATCCCCTCGGCACAGACCGCCTTCGACAGCCCCATCTC
>VZRN01002597.1:685230-779573 GCA_013397935.1 Dasyornis broadbenti | reverse complement strand
CACCCCGCTGCCCGCAGCCGCCTCCATGCGCTCGGCTCCATGCAGGGTCCGCAGCCACTGCGCACCCGGTGAGGAACCGGCTGCCCCCTCCTCCTCCCCTTCGCGGGGCACGGCCACCTTTGCTACCTATTTATAGCGCAGCCCCTGAGCCCCCCTCCCGCAGCCCTTTCTTTTTTGCGTGCAGTGAGTAAAAATAAACACTATTAATAGGCCAGTGCCTGTATGCGGAGCCGCTGATGGAAGGAGAAGGCAGCGGTAAGGGACAGCCTACGTTAACTTTCTCCTTCCTCCCTGCATCCCCCGCCTTTGGAAAAGGCTGGGGCAAGATGCTCCCAGCCGGTGGCAACATCCTGCCCTGCCTGGCGGAGTAAATCCCCCCGCCCGGGCTGGGCAGCCGAGGTGTGAAGGTCGGGGGCTGTGCCCGCAGCCCGCTGCCATCCCCCGTCGCCACCATCGCCCCTTCCCGCATGCAGCCGCGACGCCGGGGGTTGTTGTTTTACCTGGTTTTAATGCTCGAGGATCAGCTTGCTCCCCCCACCCCGCTTTTATTTTTTTCCTTCCCGGTCCTTCCAGCCCTTGGTGCGAAGCCTCATTCCTCGGTGAGCATCGCTAATAGCGTTGGCAGAGAGCTGGCATCGACTTGCACTTAATATTCCTGCCCCATTGGATCTGCTGATAAATCTCAACTCTGACGTCAAAGTCTTCACTTATATTCATGATCCAAGTCTGTGAATCAGAGCCGCTGTGATCAGAATAACAACAAGGCTGGCTCCCTGCTCCACATCCCCATCCACACCCGCAGGCACGCGGGGGGTGCGCGCACCCGCCCCGCCGATCGTTCATTCATGAGCTCTCCCGCCACCCCGACGCACCTCCCCAAGGTCGGGGCCCGCTGCACCTGCGTCCTGCGGATGCAGCTTGGGCACCAGCCAGGCCCCGGCGCCTCGCAGGGTTTATTTTTACCGCTTGTGCCGAGGGACGCGGGGATGTGCAGGGAGGGGGGGTGATCCGGCGTGGCCCGGCTCCGGTGCCGCGCTCCTCAAGGACGATGTCCAGGACGGCGGCACCGGTGCCCCTGCGCCTCCAGGACGCGGCAGCTGGGGCTGCTCGGGGGGTGCTGTGCAGCCAGGCTGGGGCAGGTGCCTCCCTGCGCAGGGAAACGTCGCACCCCAGAGCCTGTGCCCTACACGGGCTTCCCTCCGGCCAGCGAAAAGCTGCGATGAGGAGGATCCACACCTGGGGCTTTGCGCGGGCTGCCCAGCCCAGCACCTGCCCAAGGACGCTGGGTGTGGGGATCTGTCCCCCTCACCGCAGCACCCACCCATCCCCAGCGCTTCCTTCCCGTCCGTTTGGGGAAGGAACAGCCTGCAAAGGAACAAATCCCAAAGATACGATTATTTTTCCAGCCATAAATGGCTCCGTGATTCATTTTGGGAGCAGGATCATCAAAGCAGGGATGCTCAGCTCCCGGATCCACAGGATTTCAGCTACACCTTCTCCCCTTTTCCCTGCTGGTTTCATAACACTCCAGCTTCCCCCTTTCATCCCCCTCTCTGTTCCTGGAGCTTTGCGGTGCAGCCAGCTCAACGCTGGGAAGGATTTCCAGCTCCTGAGGTGCAAAGACATTCAGGTGAAGATCAGTGATTTTGGCTGAACCCAACCGCCCCATTTCGGAGCATCTGGGTTCCTAATCAGGCCAAGCCCCATCCCAGGGGACCTGAATCGTCATCTACCTGGGGCCGCCGGGCGCGTGACCGAGCGCCGTGAGCCGAGTGACAGCAGCGGCATCAGAAGGGGCGGAGGAAAGCCGGGCGAGGAGCTGAATGAATCCGCTCCCGCTCCCGGTAATTACGCACCGCCCGGGAAGGGGGAGGCGGGCGAGGAGCTCTGCCTGACTCCCGTCGGCAGCGGCGCCTGCCAGGAGCAGGGTGCAGGGCTGGAAGGAGCGGCTGCGGCAGAGGGGATGTGCCGGCCGTGCCTGGTGAGCTGTGGGGTCGAGATCCTGCCCAGGATGGGCCACGAGAGGCAGCGCGGCTGAGCAGGGATGTCCCTGCTGTCCCCAGGGGCAGCCGGCAGCAAGGCTGAGCGAGGATGGGCACACGCAGAGCACACCCCAGCTGTGCCAGTCTGGCCCTTGGATCCTGGCACCTGCAGCTGCCCCTTGCAGGGACACGCACACTCCAGAGGGTCCCAGCTGATCCATGGGCTCGCTGGAATTGCCTTGGACAATCCTGCCCGCTCCAGCATCTCCCTGCAGAGACCCTCTCAAACACCCATCACTCCCACCGCAGCCCCTTCCTTGTCACCTCCAGTTCCTCCCCTCAACATCCCACCACAAGTTTGCCACAACCCCAGGATGTTTTCCCTGTGTCCTATAGAAATACCAGTCCCTTGGCTCCCACTTGGCTCCAGTAGTTTCAGTCTGTGTCTGATGGGGAAAATTGTCTGTGCCAAGGCCACTGGGGTACCCAAAGAGTAATGAGGTTTTCTGGTGACAAAAATGACGTTTTCTGTCCCCTTTTTAAACCAGAGTTCGCTGTCGCCAGAGCTGCCCTGTTGCACATGAGAGGATGAGCCACTGCACACATTATTTGGAATGTTTGAGAATCTGCATTTTAAAGTTGTTCTGAGCTCCCTGAGCAGCTGCAAGACCCTTCTGACAGTATGAATGTATTAGATAGGCTTTATCTATATTTAAATGACAGACTCAATAGCAAGGAGCAAAGATCCAAGCTAAGCAAAGACACAAGCCTGACGCTGTAATTACAGAGCAGGAGGCCACCGGCCTCACCTGGGAATGCTGCTCAGTGTGGAAAAAGTCTCCCACCTTCATTTCTCATCATCCTCCTCGTGTTTGGCCCTTGGGGGAAGCTCAGCACTGAACAAGATGCGTTTCCCTACAGCACCACCCCGTGAGGATGCCAGCTGCCCCCAGCCCCCAGCAGGGCTTGATCTGGGGCTCATCCTGCCTTAGAAATTGTGGGGTTTTGGTTAAAACAAGTGGGCGGCGAGTTAAAACCAGGGTGGCAACCACTACTGACGTGGCTGCTGGGAACCAAAGCACTGGGAACCAACTGGGAACCAAAGCTGGAACAAGGGCTGCTGTAAAATGGGCATGCCGGTGGTACAGAGAAATAACTACAATTCCAATTCTCCGTCATTTTTACCTCAGGTTTACATCTTTTTCTTGGGGGAAACATCATCACCTCCCGGCAGCCCGTGAGCTTTTCCCACCCTGGCTCCCACTCCTGTGGGAGCATCCTGTGGGGCTCAGCTGGCAAATCCATGAGCTCCCTGCCTTGTGACCCCCGAGCCAGGCTCAAAGCCTCGCTGCTGGAACATTCCCCCACGTATTTATCCCGGCATCTTTTCCGCAGCAAGCGCATCCAGCCTTATTCCAGCGCCTCCGTTGCTCCCTCTTACTCCAACAGCACTTGAAGAGCTCTGAGAAGGAAAAGCATGGCTATAATTAGCAGTGCTGACTAATCAGGGTGGCAAACAAGCGCTCAGAGCCCGCCAGCCTCCCCAAAACGGGGCCGTCGGGGGCCGCGCGCCGCTGGGGAGCGCGTGAAGCCCTACATTCGAAGGCTTTGCATAATTCTTGGTGGAAATGAGGCCGTTTTCTCGCTGCTGCCACCGGGAAGATGGGAATTCTGCTGGTGCTGCTCCACCTGCAGCATCCCAGCCCGGTGGGCACAGCCAGGGCTCCGTGGTGGGTAGGGGTGGTTGAGGCGCTGATGCCAGAGCCAGGCAGCGGAGGAGCTGGAGGGCGGCAGGCAGGAGTGTGGCTGATAAAATCTCCATCTCCGTGGAAAACCAGCTGATTTTCCTGAAAACCTTCTGGAGTGGGCCCCTTGCAGGTCCTGGCTTGCAGGAGTGACCTCTGCCATCCCCCTGCAGCAGCACCGCTGCAACCCTGATGTTACTTCCTGGAGAGCCACTGGGGAATTGTTGGTCCTTGCAGCACCCTCTGTCCCCACAGGAGCTCTGTCTGGCTTGTCCAGCCTGGGGGCAGTGGGGACACCGTGTCTCACTGCCCTGAGGCCATGACACACCCAGGGAACATTCCCCTTGGAATGTTCCGGCTGTGCCAGGAGGCAAGGAGCAGCTCCGCGCCGTTCCAAGGCTCACTCCAACTTCTCCTCCTGATTCCCACCAAACAAACCCTCAGGCCAAGCCAGGGGGAGGATTTTACCTCCTTCCATCAGTGATATCATCCCCACACTGATGGTTTTGCTTTCCTGAGCCAGAGGAACACGTTTTGGAGCACCTTTGCTGGCACACGCCATGTCACCATATGGCAGTGAGCAGGGCTTCTGGGAAAAGTGTTTTTCCCAAAATAAAGGGATTTTTCACCGTGTTTTGCTCCTTCTCCCAGGCTGTATGTGCTGCTCTGGCTGGGTGCTTCATCAGGGGCGACCGTGTTTCCCTACACTGTCGTTCATCCAGCCACAGGGAACAGCGGGAGCACGCAGGATAAGAGAAAAATTATTGGGGAAAGTGAGTGTGATAATTAATAATTAACAATAACCTGATTTGCCTGATGTGGCACAGAATTAAGGAAGGTTTCCTGTGGGTTTGGATGGGGAAAAACAGGAAAGATCCTGAGAAAAAAATTAGAAAACCTGGAGGTTTTTGCAGTTGAGTGCTGGGCAGTCGTCCCTCCCTGCCGTGTCCCTGCCACCTGCTGCCACCAACGTGAGCTTCCCAAAACCAGGCTTGGAAAGTGCTGCTCTGCAGGGGCACTGGGACCACCAAACGCTGGAGCCCCAGCAGGGATTCAGCTCCGAGGACGATCCCAGGCCTGTGTGGAAACCCTCGGCTGCCCAGAGCCAAGGATCCACCAGCATCACCAGGAGCCCACAGGCACCGTGTGCCGGCAGGGACGGATTTGCTGCTCCATTTCAATCCCGCAACCCCCTGAGGATCCCTCCTGAGGGCCTGGCACAGGGGGAACACGAGGCAGCCCACCCTCCCCGCAGGGAAACATCCCCTGTGGCAGCACTGAAAGCACCTCCAGCCTCCTCAGTTCCTTTCCCGCTGGGCAGGAAGGACGCTGGGATCCATAAATCCCGGGGAACAAGTTCTCAGCTTTGAAGTGGAGCCCAAGGCAGCTCGACACCCTCTTGCCCAAGCACAGCCGGTTCCTCTCCATTTATTGATTTTAACTCGGGCTTCTGACATTTAAACAGGATCCTTTGTGGAATCACAGCGCCAGGGTCCCCTCCCCAGCACAGGCACATTCCCGGGAATTAGGCTGGGAAGCCCTGCCTGGATCCAGAGTCCCGGTCTCCATGATGGGGTGGGTTAGGACATCACCAGAAAAGGTCACAGCTGCTTGTTGGAAGCGAGATAATTTGTACAAAGCAAGTGCTGGGTTTGGAAAAAAAATCTGTTTGGATCAGAGAGAGCCATGAGTGGGACTCGCCAGCAACGTGATCCCAGCCTTCAGCCTGAGCCGTGCCCACCTGGATTTTGGATGTATGGAAGTATTTTTCCCTCTCTGCATTGCAATTTCTGTCCAGTGCTGGTTCTCAGCACTCGGGGATTCCCCCAGGATAAAAGAGACCTTTCCAGGAGTGGAACACCCAGCCAGAGTAGAGAGCTGCCAAATATCCTGGGAATCTGCCCTCTCCATCCTCCAGGCTGGGTTTAGAGCAGGAATTCCCACAGGAATTCCCTCTGCCCTGGTAATTTCACCCCAGAGCTGTGCTGGGCCTCTCTGCCCTTGGTGGTGTTGGAGGTGGCTTGGCTGGGAAATATCATCCCCCGAGACCCCCTATGGATGAATTCATGGCACAAAGGCACTTGGCAGAGGGAATGAGAAAAGGAACAACACGGGAAAACCCTCCAAATACTTTAAAACTGCCAGATTTGAAGCGTTTGGGGACGACAAAGGCAGCAGGACGGATGGGGAGCGTGAGACCCAGGACTTCACCTTCCCACCCAGTTTTGAGCAATTTCCCTGGGCTTTTTCTAAATTTTTTTTTTCCTCCTGAAAGGTCATCTCTCTTGTCAGAGCTCGAAGTCACAAGCCCCGTCCCTGATCTGAGTGCAATCGTGCTTGATGAGTCACTTGTTTAACAGGAAGAGGCTGCTGGTTGCTATAGGGATGGCGGCAGAGGGGAGAGGATCCCTCCCTTCCCCTGATGGCAGAGCAAACGCAGCCCCAAACCGTTCCAGGCCCAGCTCGTGTTTGACACAGTTCGGTGTCCCAGCTGCAGGGACGGCTGGGCAGGAACCTGAGCGTGGGATATCCTGGAATTTGGGGAAATCACAGGGCTGGGAAAAGGCCAGGGAAGGGTCTGGGTGGGCACCGTGCTCGGTGATGGGCTTGGGCACCACGGGGAGCTCCAGGCGTTTTGGGGTGACCCTGCTGCGCTGCCCTCATTCACCCCATCCCTCTTCAAGGCTTCTCCCTACATCCCAGGGAAACACTCCAGGGAGTGCCTGATCCCTCTGCGATGGAGCTGCTGCTCTGCTTGGAAAGGTGAGATGTGGGCAGTGCTGGGGCAGCTGTGGCTGATGCTACCTTGGGAAATGAGGCCACTGGGTCACCCAGGACACTGGCCAAGGTCGCCGTGAGCCACCTGCTCCCGGCTCAGGGATTGCCAGCCTTTATCCCCTCGGGTTTCACCGCCCCCATCCCGCAGCCAGGCCCCTCCCAGGAGTGCCCCTTTCCCTCTCTCCACCCCTCCTTGCACTTTTCCCTCTCCCGAGCCACACTGCGGGATTTATTCCCTGATCCAGACCCGGAGGAGGCTCCCGGCCGCTTTTACAGGGACACGGTGGTGGAATTCTGCCAGGCCCATCCCCGCAGCCCCTGCGTGCTGCTCGGCAGAGCTGCTGCTCTCCCCCGGGACACCCCCAGCTCTTCATTAGGGAACCGCTAATTACCTCGCCATTGTTCATTGCCGCCGTTTCACCGCAACGCTCCCACTTCGTGCACGCGGGCTAAGTTTAGCTCCTGCATCCTGACAGGGATGCTTTTGCCCACTCACACTTTTTCCTCTGGATCAGGAGAATCCGGTGCCTCTTCGTGACGGGGAGGGGAGAGGGAAGAAACCTCCAGCCTCCAGCCGTGCTCTGCAGAAGTGTTTGTGTTGGTTCCCTCCCGCACGAGCGGGCCTTGAAGAGCTCCTTATTGCGCTCCAGGAGCTCCGGGTTTCAGAGAGGAGCTGCTTCTCCCCTTCACAAATCCACTGGGAAAAAGAAAAGGTGGGGGAAATAAGAAGATGGCACTGGGAGAGACCCGAACCTCTGTGGGGGCATCAGAGCAGAGCCCGGTTTTGGGGGCACTGCCAGCTCTGGGGAAGGCTCTGTCCCCCCATCTCTGCCCTCTCCAAGCCACCACGGCCCCACCAAGCCCAGCCTGGCTCCGGCTCTCCCTGCGATGCCCAGCCCGGGCACGGCCACCCCAACCCGCCAGGACCAAGGGCTGAGGGCGTGAGGGGCAAACCCGGGACAGCCCCGCCGCTCGGGACAAACCCGGGACACCTCCTTTACTCGGGATAAACCCGGGACAGCCTCTCTGCTCAGGATAAATCCGGGACAACCCCGCCACTGGGGACAAACCCGGGACACCCGCTTTGCTCGGGACACGGCGTTTCTGTGCTGGGAGCCCTGGCCGTGGGCACACAGCACCTGCAGCGTTTGCAGACGGCTCGGGGAGAGGATGATGGTGAAACCCCGGGTGTGAGCCCGGGCTGGTGCCACTCCTGTGCCCGTCTGGGCTCCGTCTGTGCAGCCACCGCTGTGCCCAGGGCCGGGAGGGCTGGCAGGACTGAAATCTCTGTCCTTTGGGAAGGGATTGGCAGCTCCCCATCTGCTTCAGGGGCTGCCTGTGCCTAAATCTGTCTCACTGGGTGCCTGAGTCGCCCAGATCCTGAACTGTTGGGTCCCTGCATCCCAAATCCCACCTTGTTGAGTCTCTTCCCCTCAAATCCCACCTTGTTGAGCTCCAATCCCCCAGGTCCTGCCTCAGCGAGCCCCTGACCCTCAAATCGTGTCTCTCTGGCTCCCTGCACCCCAAGGGGCACAACCCCGACAGGAAGGGGGAGATACTCCAAGGCCATCCAACAAAATTATCACATCTTAATTAAATCCAATCCCAGATCATCCACCCTGCGATAATCTGTGGCTCTTTCACCAAGGAGAAAAATCCCGTTTTTTCCCCCCATCAGGTGTTCCTTGAGGCACACAGGAGGCAGAAGAGGTTCTGTAAACAGCCCGGCACCAGAGGCAGCTCCCGGGGTGGAAGCTGCTGGAGCCGCCGTGCTGAAGGTCGGCTCCGCACACGGATTCACGCCGGGACACCACGGGCGAGCGAGCGCACGGCTATTTTTAGCTGCTTGGCTTTTTAAGAAAACAAAACCCCATCCAGGAAAAACATGGCTGGGATACTGGGAAAAATAAACGGAGCCCAAATCCCGGCCCTAGGGAATGTCCTGTGCTCTCTGAGGTGCATCCCTGCATCCTCTGGCAGGTGCTGAGATTAGGGACCAGACCCCAGCCCTGGCTCACTGCAAATTTAGGGAAATATCGGGGATTTCACCCCGAGGCATAGAGTGTTGGCATTTCCTGACTGCCAAAGCGGAAATGGGGAGATCAGAGCATCCTCTCAGCGCACAGCCGGGTGCTGGGGGGGTGCTGTGGCGTTAATTAGTGCCTCAGCTTAATTAGCGGGAGGGGAAGGGGAGGGGAGCGAAGGCAGCGGGGTTGGTTCGCAGAGAACCCAGGGTAGGAGGGGCCACGGCCGGCCCCGAGCCCAGGGCACTCCCAGAACCCCCCCAGGAGCCTGGCTCAGCCCCCTGGGGCTGTTTGGGGTTTGGGGCATCCCCCGTGGGCTGGGCTCCGTCCCACCTGGGCCACCCGAGGTGTCCCTGGGAGCACCTTCCCCCCGTCACTGCCCTTGGGCCAGGCCAGTCCTGGGGGGTGGTTTTGCCCCCTAACTGCAGCGTTTTCATCCTTTCAAGGTGGCAGGACCCCGGCAGCCACAGCAGCACGTGGAGTGTGGCACAGGGCAGTGCCAAGGCCTCACCTTCCCCGTGTCCTGCGCTGGGATGGGTGCTGCTCCCTGGCCCAGCCAAGGGGGACAGGAGGGAGGGAAGGACAGGAGAAATGACCCCAAACCAGGGTGTTTCAGCTACTTCAGGTGCCCTGGCAAGGGACAAAGGCCTGGTGGAGAGCAGGGCTGTGTCTGAGCAGGGCAAGCTGTTCAGCAGGGTAAGTAACAGAGTTAACACACAACAAGAGCCACTGGAAAAACGCCTCAGCCCAGCCCAGCCCATCCCTCCATCTGCTGCCCTGGCTCTGCACGGCTTTTGAGAGAGCCCTGAGCTGCTGAAGTGATGGGAAAAGGGCAAAAAGAACAAGCCCAGCTTTTCTGAGGTGATGCCCCTGGAGCAGAGCTGGGGACAGCGGAGCTGCCGGTGCCAGCTCAGGGAGATTTGGCTGCCAAGGGGGAGAGCAGCAGCGCAAATCCAGCAGAGATGCACAAGGGGAAGGGAGACCTCCCTAAACACCTCGCAGCAGGCTTGGGTGAAAATCAGGCTGGAAATGGATGAGATGAAACTCAAAGCAAGACGGGTCCCCAGCCATGGAAGCGCTTGGATGGGGCTTGGAGCAAGCAGGCCTAGGTACGGGTGTCCCTGCCCCTGGCTGGGGTGGAACAAGACCTTTAAGGTCCCTCCCCACCCAAACCATTCTGTGATGATTCTCTGTCGATAATGGAGAGAGGGACGGGGGTCTGTAGGTCCACAGAGTGGCTGCTCTGTGGTTTTGGGGCATCCCAGGAACACTGGGAGCGGAGCCGGCTCCCTCCCAGCAGATCCACCAGCCCTGCTCTTTTTTTCTCAGCGCTGAGATAAAATTAGTGCCAGTTCTCCAGAAGCTGTCACTCAGCATCCCGCAGCGTTTGCTTTTCTTGGGAATATGACTAACAGGCAAACGATTAAACACACCCGGGGAAGGTGCAGGGGAGAGGGAATATTTTCTTTCCTCCCTGGGAAGGAAAAAAAAAAAAGCAACTCGAGGAGCCACTTCGCAGCCTCAGGGAGGAGAACACACCTCGGCAGCGCTCGAGGAGGGATGAGGGAGCCACTTCCCAGTCAGCCACGGCTCCTCCAGCACGGGATACTGGGAGATGGGATCCCCAGGATCCCGGAGCCACGGCTGCGATGCGACCACACAAGCAATCACCCCACTCTTGTTTTTCCCTTCCCGTTTTCCCACCGCTCCCAGTCCCACAGAGGATGCTCCTTCTGCCTCTCCCTCCCTTTTACCACCCCGGGTTTGTCACTTCTCTGCTCCAAGGACGAACTCAGCTGCTCACGGGGCAGAGCTGCTCCAGTTCCTGCCCTGCAGCTCTGACCCGCAGCTCGCAGAGCCCAGGGTCACATCCCGCCCCTTCAGCCGGGTTATTTCGGAGAGGTTTGATCTTTTGGCAGAGATATTTTTAGAAGATAATGCGGTTGCCAGATCTCCTGGGAATCCTTCTGTCCCCGAGTCGTTGCTCTCAGAGCATTTGGCTCAAACTGTGCGGAAACGGCGCGGAGAAATTGGATTTTCCCAAATCCAGCAGCCTCCTCCAGTGGGGGAGGAATGGGAAACTTTAATAAAACCAAAGCTTGGCTTTTCTGCTGGCTCTGAGGTTCAAGAAACTGAGAGGCCCCAACAATTTAGGCCTGGGTTTAGGTTCAGTTTTATATTATTTCCCATGAGAAATCAGGGAAAAAAAGGGGTAAAACCTCCATTCAAATTTCTCGTTACTACTCCCTAGGGGTGAGTTAATGCAAATAATTCCATCTTGCTCTGCCTGGTGGCTTCAGACATCCCTTAATGCCCTTTCCTGGTCCTCCACAACCCACATTTGTCCCCACATTCCAAGGACACCTGGCAGGAGGCTCTGGAAGGAGATGAGCACCTTCAGCACCCTGGATGTGTTGGGATCATCCCTCCAGCCCCATCAGCAGCAGGTCCCAGCTCTGGTTTGGCTCCTTTGCACTGAAATGATGGCAGAGAATTCTGAAGGAATAAACTGGATTTTTTCCAGACTCGTGGCCTTTCGCTTGGTGAAATATTGTGACTCAAAATCTGAAAATGAACAGTTTAACGTTTAAAAAAAAAAAAAAGAAAAGAAAAGAAAAATGAAAAGAAGAGGACTCGGGAAGGATGGCCAAGAATAACCCTTTTTCCTCATCACCCCCACGTGCTGTCTCGTGCAATTCTGCGGATTTGCTGAGGAGGAGCTGAGGGTGTGAGGGTGGGAGCAAAGGGACCTGGAGCAGTTTCCTGATGGAGCAATGTTTTGGCACCGAGCTGCTTTACCTTGGTTTGTCCAGGTGATGGGGAAGGGGGGCCTTTTACAGGTGTGGGTTGGACCCACAGGGGTTCCATCATCCAGGGCTCTCTGGGATGCAGAGACGGAACTGCCACAGTCCCCATGGAGCCCCCACGACCTGCAAGGACACTGCTGAGGAGCTGATGCTTCCAAAAGATCCAGGGAATTTCAAATCAGCCATCACTGAAAGGAGCAACAGACCCAGACTGTGGGAGACGCAGATGACTCCGGACAAGGAGGTCTCACAGGGTCTGAAATCCAGCGTGAGACATTCCTGGCTAAAAGCACTTTTCCTGCTGGCTGTGCCTGGGGTTTATCCCACAAAGATCTCCAAGATCCCAACCCTGTGGTCTCAACTGCCCCTGGACACAGCTGGTCCTGCACAGCAGCGCTGACAGCTGGGATTCCCCTCCTTTGGGCCATCCCATCCCATCCCATCCCATCCCATCCCATCCCATCCCATCCCATCCCATCCCATCCCATCCCATCCCATCCCATCCTCCACAGCACTTCCCCACTTCCTGCCTGGCAATAATTTGTTGGAGTAGCGGTGGCTGCTTCTCAGAGAAGGAAACAAATGCAATTAATAGAGTGCTAATTAGGGCACTTAATCACTAAGGAAGTTATTCAGCTCCTGCTGAACTCCACCTGCTCCTTCATGGACACACAAAGTTCAGCCGCATTTGCCTCATCCTCAGGCTGCCCCCATGGTGGCAGCAGCAGCCCCAGGTCCAGTCTGGCCCTCGTTGGTCTGTCCCGTCCAACTCCAGGCCTTAGAACCAAGGAAATGTCCCTTTTCCACCTCAGTATTCCTCACACAACACATCGTGCTCAAGCAGCTCGCTCCAGATAAAAGCCATCTTGGAAACGGAATGAACTCTGGTAGATCTGGGATGTTCCCGACTCCAAAGGCAGCTCTCAACCTCCATCCTTGCCCTTCTGCCCTTCCCTCACACCGCCTGCCACTTGGAAATCACCAGGGAACACCCAGCCGGGACTATTTGAAATTTTTAATTGATTTTACACAAGCTGAAGTGTTGAAACCACTGCAGTGCTTTGTGTTTGTGTTTGTTATTTGTATTTAGGAGCTTTTAAAACAACTGACAGCCACTAAACGCGTTCATTATTAGCAACTCAAATATTTAACAGCCTGCTGCTGCTGCTGTGTGATTAATTCATCCTTCCCTTCCCAGCTTTCTCTCTCCTGCCGGGTGCAGAACATCCCCCACGCTGCAGCAGATCCAAACAAGCACCATCAGGGAGGGAAGGGATTGAAAGGGACTTTAAAGCTCATCCCACTCCACCCCTACCATGGCAGGGACACCTTCCACCATCCCGGGCTGCTCCAAGCCCTGTCCAGCCTGGCCTTGGGCACTGCCAGGGATCCAGGGGCAGCCACAGCTTCTCTGGGCACCCTGTGCCAGGGCCTCCCCACCCTCACAACCAGGAATTCCTTCCCATCTGAACTGCCCGTGTCACTTGGAGGCCACGAATTCTGACACAAACGATGTGTAAAGACCAAAGCATTTCTCTTTGCAGCTTTGTCTGCAGAACAAAAAGCCAGGATGACCCTGGCACCACCCCACTGCCACTGCTCCGTTTGTAACCTTGCCTTCTCTCATCTCTCCTTCCCAGACATCTCATCCCACCCGGATTCTGCTCCAGGAGCCACACCAATTCCACAGCCAGCCTGGGTTTGCAGGAGCAGGAGGGAAGCGGAGCAGAAGCATCCCGAGGTTAATCAGTGCTCCGAGAGCAAACGCCAGCAGGAGTTTCCACGTAGGGAATGAAATCCGTTTCAGGGATTGTTTCCTTTTGCCGAGTGCCGAGCCCACAATGGGAAGGTCTGGCTTGTCTCAGGGGCCTTTCTCAGTCTGTTTTCTTTCTTGTACCAATCAAACGGGACTTGTTTTAAAGATCTCCTTAACCGAGCTGGCCCGGGGACTTTAACAGCTCCTGCGGGGAACCAGAACGTGCTGAGCACCAGCAGCAGCTCAGGAACCATCTCTGCGCTGCACACCTGAGGGCAGAGCCTCTCACAAATGCTGCAGGATCGCTGCAATTTGAAGCAAAATATTATTTCATAGAGGAATAACAACCACGGGATGGTCTCCACCCTCGCGCCAGTGCAGGTTCTGGGGGAGAGCTGCAGCCACAATCCCAGCTCCCAAATCCCAGCTCCCAGTCCCAGCTCCAGTCCTGCCCTGCTGGCACGCAAAGCTCAAACCCCTCTGCTTTCAGCCCTTCTGACTTTGGTTGTTTGCTCTCCATGGAGTTATTACCGGGGAATGCTCTTCCTGCAGGTCCAATTCACGTTCCCCGGAGTTCAGATCAGCTCTGTTTATTATTGCCAAGGTGGCACCCAGCAGGACAAGGACCAGGCAGCATTTGGGATTTAAAACCCGGTTTTACAGAGCAGCTGCCATCTTCAAATATCCCTTGCTCCTACTGCATTCTCTTCCCTACTCACGGGAGCAGCCACTGATCCCATTTTCCCTGGGTAAAGGTGAACTGCAGTGAACCACACAGAAACGAAGACCTGTCCTGCGATGAACCTGAACAGCTCCAAGCACTGGCTCCTATTTTTAATTTTAAAAGTCTCTGTTCCAGATCAGTCAGATGGTATTTGCAACAAAGTCCCAGGGAGTCCAACACGGGGGGGAAAGAGGGAGAAGAAATCCCAGGGAAAGGCAGCAGCAGAGCTCCAGGGGCTGAGGGAGGAGCAGCAGCAGTGGATGGGTGGCAGGGAGAGGCCCTGGGTAAGCTCTCCCTGCTTTACCAGCACATATCAGTTACCATCTCTGACACTGAATTATTCAATTCTCTTGCTGTAACCCACTTCTGCACAGGTTATGGGATGCAGATGCAGCCAGCAGGGTGGCAGAAGCTGAGGAGCGAAATTTTGCGAAATTCAAGGAAAAGCCTTTGGGCCCTGTGGGTTTGATCATAATGACCTTTATTGGAGACAGGTGGGGTCATTTATTATACAGAAGTAACATCACACCATTCTCTTCCCATTTAATTCCTTTTAGTCTCCTTATAAATCTGTAGCAAAAGTGCACTTTTAACAGTTTTTAATCTATAGTATATATCTTTCAATATTATCTCTCAGTCAGGTATTTTATTTGTAAAAAGGTATCACCAGATATACAAAATACATGTCTAGTGTACTACATTACTTTTTGTATTTACTGTTTAGATTATTTTTAACTCAGTGCTCTCTTTTTTATTTTTTTTTTTTTTTTTCATTTTTTGCAAGACTTAGTGATGACTTCTGGTGGCATCACCAGGAGAGGACTCACAGCTTGTGTGTGGAGAAGGGGAGAAGACTCTTAGCCAGGAACAATTGTCACACAACAGGAACAAGATGACAAGAACATTTGCTGCTGTTGAATGTGTCTCTTAAAACGACAGTACTCTGTATAATAAAAAATAATTAAAAAACCCAATGTCCACATTTTTATCTCCTGGAAGAGATGTGCCAGGAAGAATGGAAGCTGCACCCAGCTGGAATACACTGGCAATGGTTCATTTGCATTTTGAAGGCAGGAGTTAATTGCTAAACATCACGTTTGTGGTCATGAGAGGAAGGAACAGACACAGGCAGCACGAGGAACTGTGAAACGCTGCTTTCCTGAGGACAGTGTTTTGGTAAAATATTGAATATCCTGCACAAGACACAGAATTGCATAAGTTAAAGATCCTCAAGAACAACAAGCACTGGGGACAGATGAAGGGAGGGCTGTGCTGGGAGCAGCCACACCGAGGACACACAGCTCAGGGACCCAGCAGGTGAGCACAGCAAAACACTCATTCCCACTGGGAGTTTGGAGCCAGCTGTGACAAGCTTTGGCACAGCAACAGGACTTCTCCAAAAGAAACTTGCACGAAGGTTTTCTGAGATTTCTCACCAGCTTCCTTCGTCTTTTCTCCCCAGCAATCCTTGAGATTAGAACGCGTACACACAGAACGGATAATTGTCTCATTTCAGTCTTCAAAAGACCAACTACTTCCCCTGGGAAGCAAGGCCTAGAGAGGTAAAACAATCAGAAGCGTTTTGGAGGTGTCATGATTCCCACATGGAGACAAACATCACCACCAGATGACTGCAACACTGACCAGTTGATGTCTGCTTGGTTGCTTGCTTGGTTTTCCTTCTCACCTGCTCATCACCTTGAACACTCAGGCCTGGATTATTTCCCTAAATCCCCCTTCCCAATTAGTGCTGTTTCTGTGGATTAGCATAGATTCAAAATGCGACTTGCATCAGTTTGCTCGGAATTGAGTGAAATGTGGAACAGATCCTGCTTCAGAATGAGGGCACTTTTGGTTTACGCAACAGCTCCGAGAAAGGCTGGGACTCCCAACATTTCTACAGCAGAGATGGTCTCTGACAGGTAAAGGCTGCTCTGCTCCCCTGGAACCTGCAGCAACGGGGCCTTGAGGCAAAACTGCTGCTTCCAAAGGGAAATGCACAGCAGGAGAGGCTGGATGTGGAGACAGGTCTCTGCCTTCTGCAGAAGAAACAGAACAGTACAAATAAGAGTACAAAAAGAAGCAGCGCTGTTAGTGTTCTCTAAACCCGAGAGAATGCAGAATGGGGAGGTTTACAATGCTGCAGAGAGAGGGGTTTGTCTGCTTTTTCTTCATAAAAATTACAGACTTGACATTTCCAATATGTCTTAGCTTTGTACTGCTTCTCAAGTCTGAGTCACCAAAAATATCCAGCAACCAGCTGCTGCTCATATCCTAAAATATGCCTTCAGCTGACACTGAATATTGAAATCGTTCTGCTAAAATACAGAAAAGCGATGGCAGAAACCAAGGTATAGCCTCAGGCCAACTTTCAACGGTAAAAATCCTACAACGCTATTTTGAAATCTCTTCTTCAGTCCATGAACAAATAAGCAGCCGGGTTTCAAGTAGAGGTAACACAGATTTTGGAAGATAGCACGTTAAAAAAAAACAAAAAAAAAAACAAAAAAAAAAACCCGCCCAGAAAGAAAACTGGAACGAAAGCTCTTCTTGTTCTGGCAGTTCAGCACTAATCCTCCAAAAAGGGCAGGGAGGGACCTCTCTCCTCCCCCCTGGATCTGTCCTGGTCCTACAGCAACAATGAGGAACTGCTTCTGCTGTCACAAATATGTTCCACTCGGACATAGCTTGATCCCTTTTTCCTTGTGTCCATTTTGTGGCTCTTGTCTCAGTCCCTGGACTGGTAGAAGAGGATATATCCAGATTCGGAGTTTTTGGAAATGTCTGATGTTAACCCATAGAATTCTTCAATGGCCTGGGCGTCAATTTTCTGGAAATTAATGAAAGTTTTAATTAGCTCCGATCCCAACACCACCCTCAAGGCCTTTTCCCACATAAACCATCATTCCCAGTTCTTGCAGGTGATCTGGAAAGCTGAGCAGTGTTGACACTTCAACATCATTCAATCCAACAAAACATTTTTTTCCATGTAACAACTTACTGAAAAAGCAGGAAAACAGGATGAAATAATGAACTTCTCAGAAGGGGTGCACTCTTAAGTTGGACTACAAAACAAGTGATCCGTGAAAATGTATCCTTAAAGGACTACATGACATTTCTACATTTGCTGTTCTCGGACTGGTGGTACCTTGCCTGAGTATTTTATGATGTTAATTTAAAAAAGCAGTCACTAATCAGGCAAGAAGGTTTTTGTACAGCTGCAAATACACGTGCAGGTTGAAAACGCAGCTAAAATAATTCCAGATTTCAAAGTTATTGTGACCCTTTTAAGGAGAGAAGTCCTTAAAAGGATGAACTTCGTGAGTTCTGTGGATCCCACCACGATCTGGTCATGAGAGCTTTCCTACCTGGCAAAGCCTACCGGAATATTATTCCAAGGTTTGTGTCTTAAGGAAAATTATTATTTGCTGTACTAATCAAATTAAAATCTGCTTCTATTTCAAACTGTGACCCATGTGCAGAAATGCAGCTTTGCTCTCGTTCTCCAATCAGCAACTGGAGGGCATTTTAAAGGGTTTTTGAAGATGCAAGTTCTCCATGTCCTGATCCAGCTGCTGAGCACAGCTGGCTTCACATCAGCGAGTGGGATCCTGAAGTCCAGAGCCTGGAATAAAACCCTCCCAGGCACCTCATCCCTCCACTGGGATGGAGTTTTTTTAATACCTTTAGAACTCTGGATCCACAGAAATGAGAGGCTGAGGGAACCTGAATTTGTTGAGAAGATGAGCCTCAAGTTTCCTTTTATTCCCAAGGAATAAAGCTGAGGAAGCAAAGGAACGTTCCAAACACGAGAAGCTCTGGGTTTAACACCCGCCCTGCTCAGGAGGAGCAGAGACCAACCTGTGATTACACCTGGAAAGAAAGGGACCCTGCTCTGCCTCCCCCAGGAGCCTCCTGAGCTGCAGATCCCATCTGGAGAGTGTTAAACAACTGCTCACTCAACAGATTTTGGCACCGGCACACACTCAGCAGCTCTGGCTTCTCCACGTGGCACTGCCAAACAACAGAGAGCTGGGAGCTGCCTTTTCCCAGCACAAGGGAAAACAGACAAGGGTTTTCGAAAGATGCATCAACTGCAGAAATTCTCTCTTGAAGAGTTTTGTTAAACACCTCCTGTTAAAACAATAACGAGGGGGGGGAAAAACCACCCCAAACAGATGTTTAGTCTGTTCTCCATTCAAGGAGCGTGGGGAAGCTGAAAGCCCCTCCTGAGGCTGGTGCACTTTCACACCATTTATTAACAGAACCTTACTACAAACCGCTCGAGCCACATTTTAACAGAAATACAGTGCAAGAACACTCCTCAGCTCCTGCAATATATTTAGCAGCCAAGTCAAACACGTTTTATTTTAAGTGTCAACCGACTTGCCATGCAATCAAGCCTATTTCCACTACTCATTCTGAATGCAACTCCCAACATTTGATCCACATTAATTCATCCCACAGATATTTTTAGTTGCAGCACGGCAAAACTGACTTCCTTCTTTAATTTCACTATCCACAGAAAACAGAGTGGAACTGAGAGGGGATTATACAGATTCTATTCTTCCCATTCTTGACCAGACATAGTTTCACCCAGTCACAGCTTTAGAGTTACAACCAGAGGATGGTTTTCACTCTAAAGCTACAACTTTTAGGATTCTGCAGCCTCACCCGGCGTTAAAAATGATGGTTCTTGTTAACTGAGATTAAACACCTTTTGCCCATTTCCAAATCGTATTCTGGAACCCCATTCCCAGCATTCAATTCCAAATCTCTAAGCTATTTTTTAAGCAAAGCCATGAGGCCATTCTCTCCCTCCCTGGAGGCTGGAGAGCTCCATGGATGGATGCTTTCCCCTCTGCTCCCTGGGCTGGATCCCTTGGCAGCTCTGGTGACAACAATAACAAATCAGCCAGAGATCACTGCCTCAGGTGTCTCGATTCACTGTGCTTGGCTCAGGATCCCACCTGGACTGCCCTGCCCCCCGGACTCGACGCTTTCCCACGCGTGCTGCAGGATGCTCCACGAACGTCTCTCTCCAATTTAACTGCAAGTTGGCCCTCCAGTGAAATCCTAGCAGACAGATAAATGTGCCTTCCCCACTGCTGACATTTAGTGGGTAACGAGGACAAACTACTTCCTGCTGACAGTTCGGAGCTGCTCATTCCCGTCACTTGCCAAAAATGCAGTAAAGCTGTTTGGATTTCACGGGGAGCAGCCTTTTCCTGGGCTCTCTTTCGGCTGCAGCGTCTGCAAACAAGAGCTTTGCACTCACCTTCTCAACGCTGCTGGTTCATTTTGGTAGCCACACCTGGAATGTTAACCCTCCAAAGAGCTTGATTTTTAGAGCATTTTAAAGCAATTCTACAAAAGAAGATGAACTTGGAGAAGACAGAAGGACAGAAAGGCAACTTAAAGGAAAAAAAATGCATTTTTTTTTTCCAGGAGAGAGGAACTGCTTCCAGCTTGTGACAGTTCCTTGGATTCACTGCCCAGTAACAGACAGCACTTATTTTGAAGCCACGTTTTGGCACATCTATAAAAGTGTCAGCAGTGTTTGCAGATAAACAGAAATTTGGTTTCAACCTTATAACACAGAAGGGACTGACAGAAAACAAATACAGAATCAGAGGACGGTTATTTTACACCTTTTAAAATGTAAAGTTGATCTCCTGCATGGACCAGACAGAGGATATCTGCATTTTAAAATATTGAGGTGAACACTATTTCCAAAATTAGGTGACAATTCTGTACTTGGCCCATGGCAGAGGCAGAGGAAGAGGAAGATGACCCCAAAAATAATAAAAAGGGAGAAAGGAAACTGTTGGCAGTCACACACACACTGGGAAGCGACCCCTGATGCTCAAAGCTCTTCAGAGATTAAAAAAAAAATTTAAAATGAGGAATGTCCTACATTTTTATTTCAACACAAGCATGGATTTTGCTATTTAGACACTTCATCAGGCCTTGACCACAGGATCTCCAAGACAAACAAGGCATTTTCATCTTTACAAAAAGCAGCTCTGCTGTGGCATTTGTTCTACGGTTTGATATTTGCTCAATAATTATGTGAAATCCGCGGATATAGAAATATTGTGGATATTAGCCCTTACAGATGTGTTGGCAGAAAAGCAAAAATTTGCTTGAGCTGTTTCAATAGCATCACTAAAAAGAATTCTTTTATTTTTTACCGGTTTTCTGCACTTCAATTTGTTGGTGAAAAGCGAGAAGCTCTGAAGTGCAGCAATGAGACGCAAGAGAGCAATGGAAAGGAGGCTAACAATGGGCTGAAATCGAGAGTTTTTGGGAGTTTTGCTGTTCCTTACCCACCTCTACAATGTCATCATCAAACAGCAACCAGAAGCCGTGGCTCTTCACGATGGTGATGTAATGCCCACGGTTTGGGCCGCTGTGGAAGAAAGGATTGGACATTTCTTATCCAAGAGCCATTTCCCTTCCCAGGACCCAGATATTGCTGTCCCAGCCCTTCCCATGACACCGGGTAAGTTCTCCGATTTTTGCCAAATTGCTTCCATTAAAATGGCACCCTTGGCTACTTGAAAATACAAACTATTCCAAATTTGGATTTTATGAATATTTCATACCATCATTCACAGATTTCAAAAAACAAAATTAAAATCTGTTATTGCAATCTCTTTGTTGTGTTCACCACTGCTGAGTATTTTGAATAGAAATACTTTCACCGTTAAGTTTTGAATGAGATCAGGTCCGAAATATTTGAAAGCACAGGAGGAATTCCCTTAATCCTCAGTGTGGTTTAACCTGTGGCTGACCACAGACAAACCTTCTGTGAGTGCTCTTCCCACTTCTCTGGTGGAAGTTTCAGTCCAATCCCATTGCCCATATCCCAAAGACTTTTAGTGGCCACGAAGGTCAACAATGTGACCTAATTCCAAGAGCAAAGGCAGGTGAGCTGCCCTGGGAAGGGACTGGTTTGAGACAAGGAACCACATGGATGGAAAATTATGATTTACTGACCTCAAATCCTGAGAAAACAGCCCAAGAGTACAGTGGGGAAAAAAATCCCCTCTCCTCACCTTTAGGATCTACATAAGGCTTTACAAACCCAGTATTTGTACCAGTTTTAGGCCAAAGTCTCTGGTCCTTCCAGAATTATTGATGCACTCAGTATTCAACACAGAATGGAACTCCTTTGTTTAGGGCAACTAAATGGAAAGTAAAACTCAAAGTGCAAAATATTTCAAACAAGTTCTGGGAACTCCAAATATTTTGAAAATCTCATTTCTCTCAGGCTTTTGTTAAGTTCCCAGTAAGAACTGAGAGCAGATGAGTCACAGGAATCCTAAAAGCCCCACAGAGGATGAGGGGTTTGAGAAGAAAAAGCAAACCATTCAATAATCTGAATTATTAATCGTCATTATCCAAACATGTCAGCGTAGGCACAGGTAATGGCAAATTAAAAACTACACAAGAAAACGCTTTGGATGAGACCCTAATAAGAGGAAAATGAAATAAACGGTGTAGCTGCACCAAAACGAAAATCTCACGGAATTATATGAAGTTTATTGATACTAAATTTATGAATTATCAGCATTTTGCTCCTCACAAAGGTATTTCAAAACGATTTTGTGCTGTAATAAGCTGTTACTTTAAAACTCGCACTTCCTGAAGGCAGCTATAAATACTTTTTCCCTTATATGAGGGCTTTTCTTCCTAAAATGCTTAAAAATTTTTCCTCTTTCCTTGTAAAGCCAAAACTGAAGCCAATGTAACAAAAATTTAATGAAGAAAACAAGGATATTTTAAAAACCCAGCAGTGCACAGTTTATTCCACATGATGGCACCAGCTTCTAAATAAACTTCAAGGGTTTAGGCAGCAGCACATGAAAAATATAATTTAATTCCATTTCAGCTGGTGTTTTTCCAAGATTTTTATTCCATTTAGATTTCTCGGAAAGCAGGGTTAGGGGTGGGAGGGGGCAGTTTTATTGTTTTGGGATTTTTTTAAAGATTGCTCTTTGCTCCAGCTCAAAAAAAGAACTTTTCTCATGTGCCACCGTGCTGCTAAAACGACAAATCTCAGCCTGGAAGCAGAAACTTCAGATAGCAAAAAAACGTAGTAAAACCAGAAATCTTCGGAAAAAAAAATAAAAATACTTCCAGCCAGCCAGCGCTCCCGCATCGCCAAGCGGCGTGGAACGACACCACAGGGATGGGAGGTTCC
Source organism: Dasyornis broadbenti (assembly GCA_013397935.1). NCBI lineage: Eukaryota > Metazoa > Chordata > Aves > Passeriformes > Dasyornithidae > Dasyornis > Dasyornis broadbenti. The sequence goes on along the minus strand of VZRN01002597.1, from coordinate 757,548 downwards.
TGTAAAATTCCAAGGAAAGGCACGGGAGGTACCTGCCACAGTGAACCACCACGGCCACCAGGTCGTACATCCTGTCGGGGTTGGTGGCATCGCCCGAGGTGTTGAAGAGCCGCAGCTCCAGGGGGAACACCACCCTGTAGGAGAGCTTGGTGTAGCGGTGCAGCTGGTCCATGTACTTGAACCTCTTCAAGTGCAGAGCCAGGATCATGGGCAGCTTTTTCACCCTCATTCTGGAGCGGGAAAAACCACATGAAACGAGGGAGAAGGGTTAGGGAATCAGCCCGAGCAAAGATCTGGTCAAGAACAGCTTTGTTATGAAGTGAAAGGCATGGAAAATATTGGTAATATTCAAACAAATGTTTAAAATGCTGCTTTTTCTCAGTTAGGGAGAACAGGTAATATTTATTGCCAATTTTTAGCAGCACAACTAACATCTGAATGCAGGACAACTGCAGGACAACATCAATTTTATCATCAATCAATGGGAGGAAAGAGCTGGAATAAATCTATGTCGCTGCTCTGGCTGTGACCGAGTCTGAGGTGAGAAATCCGATTTTTTTGTATCCGGTGCTCACAGACAAAGCAGATGGAAGGTTTTCCAGTGGCTTTAAGCTGATTAATGCCAACTGGGGAAAATGTGGATGTCTGGAAGCACCAGATTGAAACTCTTTTGGGAGAAACACAGAATTGATCCCCTCATGATGAAGCTGCCATGAAGTTACTCGGTGTCTCGGCTCTTCCTTCACCAAACACAGACCTAAACAATCTCACCTTTTCTTTTCACCCAATTCAGCTGGTGCATTCCCCCAGAAATTTTAAGAGAACATCTCCCTCAGGCTGAATATTTGGCCCTTACCTCTTCTGTGCCTCCTGTTTGCTGCGGCACTGCTCACAATAGTATTTGTATTCACTGCATAGAGTTTCAGTGTTACTAAATCCCCTGTGGAAATCAGAGAACGGCATAAGCAGGGATATTCCAGAGCATCCAGGTAAAAGCTACTGCTGATAATGCTGAAAAAAAACCCCAAACAACACACAGAGGATGAAGCTCCTTTCATTCATGGTGCTCTCCCAGACCCGTTTGAGGTGTAGCTGTCCCCACTCCTGGGACGCAGCAGCAGCAATGTTCAGCTGGAAAAATCTGGAATTTACACCCTATTTTCTAGCTAGGAAAGGTAATAAACAGCAACGAGGTGACTGAGTTTTGTTTCCATCAGTAGCCGTTCCATGTTTTCTTTAGCGGCAGAAATTGAAAGTTCACATCTACAGCCACGAATTAGCAAAGTCTGGATTATCCTTCAGCCCCCAGCAATTACAGATCCATTATCAGCTATCAAAGAGCCAGATGCTGCATGCAAATTGCAGTATCCAAGCAGCTGATAAATCCTGGATCCAGCAGACAAGCACACGGAGCAAGCGTCTATCAGGAAAAACAAAACTGACCCTAAGCATCGGGAGAAGGCAACTGAAATTCAATAGCAATATTAAAATAATCAACAATTTATCGTGAAACCAAACATGGCGTGTTTATTTTTGGTAAGACCTGACTGTGTGATGCAATCAATTCAAATCCCCATAAAAGAAGGTGAGAACCAATCTCAGCCACCACTAATACTCATTATTTACTAAAAACCACTAAGAATCCTTCCAAAACTCACAATATTTTACCACATAGCAAAGCCTACAGCTGTTGCATGAGACAATAACTAATCTAGGCTCTTTGCTTCTGGTATTATTTTTTTCCTTTCCCAAAGAATTCTGTTTACCTTAGACAATGTGTAATTGATGTATTTTGTTCCACATCAACCGAGAGGTCCAGAAAGTCCTCATCTTTGCTACTAACCTTGAAAAAAAAGGAGAAGAAGAGATATTTGGTAACAATTTAGAACCGGTAGATTTCTTTTAACGATTTCAGGAAGGGTGCAACGTGATTAAAATGTACACACATACACACAGAGGCCTTTTCTTGAGGTAGACTAAGACTGATGAAATAATCTGATGTGTTATTAAAATCTGAAGAGGAATATTGAGGAAAAAAAATACCCAACAACAACAAAACCAAACCAAAATCCCGTGGAAAAAAAAAAGCACAAAAAACCAAACCCTTTCTCATGAAACATCTCTCCCCCTTGAGATTACAAGACACATCCGATTATTTCACTGGCAAACCCAAGTTTTAACCACTCAGAGCTCTCAGTGGAGAAGCTTTAACCACATCCCATTTTCTCTGCAGCCCGATCCAGCTTTCTGCTGCATCTCAGGGTGTACCAGTCAATACTCAGAGGCAAGGCAGAAACAGGCAGATGGCTCTTCAATTAAATGGGTTAGCAGTGAGGAAAACCATCTTTCCATTTGTGGAGCAGTCACATTTCATTGCAAAATCCTCGAGACAGAATCCTATTAATGTAATTTTCAGAGCTTTTCCTCACCACATAGCCATAACTTTAGATTTCAAATGCCAAGAGCAGCCTTTTCTGTTGTAATCACTTCTTTTTTTTTCCATTTCTCTCCCCTTCTGGGCTTTCATTTTTTTTTAAGCACAATTAAATCAGAGCATATGACTAACTACAAATCCCTGGGCTGAAGGTGGTGTGGTTCTAATTCTGGATTTCATGGCACTTTTTTTCTGCTCTCAAATAGAGCGGCCACGGACCAGCACCGAGCACAGAATTCCAGTTCAAGCAACTCGGTTCATCCCAGAGTTAAATCAAGAGCAACCCTCATGTAGAAACACGACATAAACTCTCAATCACTGACACAGGGAATAACATGGAGACAAAAAAGGCAGCTTGGATCAGCCAGGTGCAGCTGCCTCGATGGAAACAGGGAGGAGGAACAGGGAAAACACTGGGCTTTTTCTGGGCAACATACCTTCATGAGCATTGGTTTGAACATAGAGCTGATACAGTCCTAAAATAGGCTATGCTCCACATTTTAATAGAGACAGTGCAATTTCATCTACCCTAATAAATGAAAAAGGGTGCTTAGTGTTAGGGCAAACAATCCAGAAGCTGGGAGAAAGCTAAGAGGTGTGGTTTGCTTGTGCACGTACAGCCTCACAGTTAAGACATCTGGTTTCATTGGTTAGTGTTCCTTGGAAGATTTCATGGACCCACGTCAGATCAGCTTTGTCTCCTTCTTCACTCTCAATGCTGCCGTTCTGGAGCTTCCCATTCTGCTTCTCCTGCTTTTTCTCCTCCTGGAGTAAGTCAGCAATAGTGTTCAGTAGGTAGTTTAGGAACTCGTGTGCATCCTGCTGCATGTAATTGTCAAATAATTCTGGAAAGGAAGCGAGGGAGGACAATCAACAACTACAGACACTTCCCAAGGCCAGCTCACTGTGCTTGTTTACCCTTCCCTCCTCTCCCCTGTTACACAACTCTGGTTACACTGGTGAGTTTGGGAAGAATTGCACTTTGTTGTTCTCTCAATGAGTGTTTGGTTACCCTCAGGTTGCAAGAAACAAACATTAAGGAAACGTAGCTGGGGATTTCTCAGAACGGAAGAAAACCATGATTGGCCTGGGTTTTTTTTTTTTTTTTTTTTTTGTAGTTTTTTCCTTCTTTTCTTTGGAAATGGAGAGAAATAAAGAAATTCAGATGTATTGCCTTGGGCCATTAGTTCATTAAGTCCAGCATCAAGGCCAAAAATTCCCTACTGGAAGTTTGTTATCTTTTCAAGTTCAAGCAGAGGGGATAAATCAACAGCCAGAACTTTCCCTCACCAAACAGCCCTGGGAAATAACCACCAGTTGTCATCCTAAGGAATTCATCCTACCACAAATGCCAGAGGACAGGCTATGAGTGGCTGAGTCTCCTCCGAGAGCCCCTGACAGCCTGGAGCAATGACCTGGAGTGTGCTGACTTGTTCCTCTAGGGAACACGATGCCAGTGTGGAGTATCTGGACATGTGCACACGCTCCAGACAGGTCTGGAAACACAGATATTGAGACAAGGACAAGCTCACAGGACAAGCACAGAGGTGGTGAAATTCACACCACAAAAATCTTTGAGAAACCTGTTTGAACTTGACAATTTAGACTCAAGAAGAAAGCTGCGTGCGATGTTTTACATGCTTAAAGAGGCATTAAAAACTCGTTTATTCATTTACCGTTTTCTTTCCTCAATCGGGAAATAAATTTCTTGGGTGGGATGACTCCCACCTTCTTCTTTTGCGTGGCAATACTGTTGAAGAGATCAGAGAGGCAGGTGAGGAGGCTTTCCTTCTTTCGAGGTTGCACCTTGTACGCCAAAACCTTTTCCCGAAATGGCCGACAAAAATAAAGTGCCTGTAAGACCGAGTTGCAGTAGCAGGTATTGCCGAACTGGTCAAAAAAAAAAACACAGAACAGAAGGAAAAAAAAATGGGCTTTGGATTAGGGCTGTCAAGAAGGAATGAGAGGAAGGGGTTGTTCATTGAGAATGTCACACAGTGAAACTGGGAAAGTCACCTGGCAGAGCTCATCTGCTGGGGAATACTGGTTGGAATGGGGGAAAGGCTGAGCCTCGTAAGAGCAAGGGAAGGGAGAGGAGACAACAGTCACACAGGGATACTGGGAATACATGGAAAAATGAAATAAAGGCTCATCACAGAATCAAAATTTCTGGAGACACTGCACTACTCACCCAGAGAGGGAAGATCCTGCTGGGGAGAGGTACCAAGGACCCAGAATAAAGAAGTAATAAATTTCACCGAATAGTCTGAGTTGGAAGGGATGCCCAAGGATCACTGAGTCCAACCCAAACGGGGATCAAACCCACAAGCTTGGCATGATCAGCACCCTGCTCTGACCAACTGCGCCAATCCCAGAGGTAAAACATCTCATAAATAAATAACAGAATAAAATCGATGTTTCCTGCTCCTAACGGAGCGTTTTGAGCAGCACATGGTGCAGGGCAATGCACAGCAGCTGGTTTGCACCTGCCCTGGCTGCAGGCAGTGGCAGGGCACAGATAAGGCCTTCCAGAGGCAGCTCCCCATGGCTGAGCAAGGAGGGACCCAGGGATATCAGCTTATCACTCACAAAAACACCACGGGTTCGGAGCTGCTGCTCTGCCCTTTATTGTGCTGCTCCTTCAAAAAAGGGAAACAAATTCCAGGTTTGCCAACCCCCAGATATTCTGGGGACGAGGTTCTGCATCCCGAGAGCAACATGTTCTAAATAAAACAAAAGGGCATAAAAATCTGCCTACAGAACAGAGACTTTTGAAAGTGGTGCTCAGAGACATGGCCACTGCTCACCCAAATTTGGTGTGATTGCTGTTGCAGAACTGTTTCAAGCTAATAATCACTTTGAAACAGAATATGAACAGCTTAATTCATACAGCTCAAAAGGTCACAGATTATAGCTACAGTAACATTGATTTCCATATGCAAACAGCAGGGAACAACAGTTAAAACTTATTGACATGAGGAAAATAAATATGGAAGCTGAACAAACACATGAACTAGGAGAGAGAATCACTCAGATGCTTGTTAGCGACCTAGAAAAACAAAGAAGCATCATGCTAAATAAATTTGCACACAACACAAAATAGGCATCCCAAGTTTGAAGGCTTATTTGAAGATAGCAACTTCTTGAAATGAAAACCGAGGTGAAATTCTGGAATGACCCCATTGTTCCATGCCTCTTGCACTACAGTACAGATAAACTATTTTAACGGGCTGTGCCCTTCTCCCACATACTCTGCAGCGGCTTTGGACACAGCTGAACTCAGCTCACTGATGCAAAATTAAATAAATATTCAACCCAAAGTCTGAAGCCTCCACTGCCCACGAGTTCAACACTTGATTCTACTCTCAGTGCAACCACACATCGAACAGCACTGATGCTGAGGCCATGAAACTGCCCTCTTTCAAATGCTCCAATTAATTCCAAAGCATGAAAGAACCAGAAATAACTTTGGAAATAGCACAGCGTGAAAACAGCCACCCTAAAGAAACCGGTCGCAAGAAATGAAGCACAACAGAATTAGTCATATTTTGTCCTTCAAAACAGAGAATGGATGTGGTTCTAATAATTCTGGTTATTTTTAGGATGCTGTTTTTCCTCTTCACACCATTCTGCTATTTCTGTTACAATTGGAGATGCCTTCCATTTTTCCCATTGTGGTGCCGACCTCAGGAGCTTTGGAACGGCCGTGAACACCACAGTTAAGGAACAGAATTCCGTGTGTTTGGACAGCTGGGGGGGCTGAAATAAAAACTGCTAGAAGCCCACACAAAGTCAATTAACTGGGTCTCTAATCAGCTCAATAAATACCACTTAGCTGGCCTTACTTGGTGTGTGAAGCGATGGAGCATCTCCCAGCTTTCAACAAAACCTTGACCACCAGCACCCAGAAATATCCTTGTTTCTAGGAAGTTATGCCAAAATTGTATTTTCCCGTCATAAGTAGGATGCCTCAGAACCACTGTGTCTATGAACTCATTTGGGATCAACATCCTCTCCCCACAATTAATGCAGGCAGACAACTCTGCTGCCCCACAGCCAAGCCACACAAACTGAAAGTGCAGCTTTTCGGAGGGTTCACGGCTCCACCAGGCTGTCAAAAATCCAAAAGGAGAATTACTACACCTAAGGAAATTGTGGACCCAGCCCATGTCATTCATCTCTTGCATAAAAACTTCCACTCTTCCCACGAGAGGGTATTTTTTTTTAGAAAGGTAACACATTTTCATCTTCAAACCTCCCCTGCACTGCAGCATCAGTGCAAAATCTTCTCTGGAGGAGCATATGAACAATGGGCACACTTCATTAGTTCCCACGTTCCAGCTAAATATTAAGAAGTTAGAATTAGAAACGCATCAAGAGTAGGAAGGGTTCTCTCAGAGACTTTACAAGAAATGAATTTCTTTTTCTGTGTTTCAGATGGAATTGTATCTTGGTGAACAACCACACTGCAGGATGTGGTGTCTATGCTCAGTCCCACTCTAAGTGAGAAGCACTCATCAATCAAGTTCTCACAGAAAATACTGTGAAGCTCCAAATTAGGAGATGAATTAAAACCCAGCATTTCAAACAGAGAAAATTCACTTACATTGACCAAGCCAAAATAATGCTCATTCACAGGGAACTGCTCAGGACCAATCTCTTTCTCCAAAGCAGAGGCATTGGCGCCCTACAAAAAAAAAAAACAACAATATTTATGTTAGAGAAAATAGAAATTTCCTTAAAAACTCCAACAGGTTTCAGACCACTGCTAAGAAAACAAAAAGCTTAGGAAATAATTTACTTCCATTGAAAATGAGCACCTTGTCTTTGCTGTGTTCTTCAGTAGTAAATGAATATGATGCTTTGTTATCATAAATGTACCAAGGTTTCATTTAAAAGCTCAACTCCCTCAGAATTAGAGTTATCTGCTCTAACAGAAGGGTTTTCTGCATTTGAGTTTATTTGAAAATTAACACAACCAGCCGGTCTCACTTAAAACACCAGGTTAGTCACAGTGACCTAGAAACAGCACCTTACATTTAGCCAAGAACACGCCGTAAAAATAAAGAAACTTATCCTGTATTTTTCTACCTTTATTTTGCAAAATACTATGGACAAGTGAAGCGTGATTACAAAACCCCAAAAGAATGGAAATAGGAGTTTTAGCACAGTCTCACATCACCTGGAAGTGCTTTGGCTTTGCTGCCCTTAATTTCAGGGTGATGTATGAAGCTCACAGAGCATTTTGACACGTCCTTGAGTTTCCAGGAGGATGGAATTTGCTATTTTTGATACAACTGACAAATACCACTGCTCTTCCTTGGCACACGAAGCAACAACTAAAGCATTCCAATCGTTTATTTTGAATTTTAACTCGCTCCACTTTATATTCAAAGTGGTTTATGCATCTCCTTCCATTTTCAATCCACCTTATGGGTGGCTCCCACTTGGGGTTTGGTACCTTCCCTCATTCCACTCCATCTTGTTTTTTAAAGTTCCTTGCTGCTGCTGCTCCAACAATCCTGAGCTCGTTTAATGGAGAATCCAAACTCCTTGGATCTTCAATTCTGTTTTAAACATCCAATTCTGACCTTGTCCTTCTGCACACGTGAGCCACCTTCAGACACCTCAGAAAAGCACTAAACTAAAAACCACAGTCCAGCAAAACTCGATTAATTTATTCCCCTGAAGCTATCAGCACTTTTTAATTGCTGAGCAAACATTTCAATCATCTCCCTATGAATATAAACCGCAAGTAGAGACTGTAAGGACAGCTCCACCCAGATTGTCTTTAACAGAGAAATAACTAAAAATTTTCTGAAAAAGCAGGAGAGAAACCAAGAAATGATCTAGTTTAACAGCTGTAGTTGGATGTCCCCCATCAGATTTGCACTTACAGTGAGCTCCACTTATCAAAACAGACAGAAAACGAGGCAGGCTCAGAACTGGGAACTACAAACCCCACCAAACATTCCCTGGGTGCTGACAGATTTACAAGCAGATCTCTGCTCAAGCAGCAATTATACACAACATTTTTGAGGCCTCAGTGCCAGTTCAAGCAGTTCCTCTCATTTGTTTCCCTTCAGCCATTCCCTGTTCCAAGCAATGGAATTTTTCCAATTTTTCTCTCCACTATCTTCCCCCCAAAAAAGCCCAAATCCAACCTATATAAAAGCAGAACCACCAGCAAGGAAGATCTGCTGACAGGGGTCTCTCCAAGGGCTACCTCAGCTCTTCATTTCCACTGTTCCGATCCACCCCGGTTTTGGGAAATGGTGTAACAGGAGATTATCATCAAAATTCCATGGAAATGTACAAGAGGTGAAAATTCCAGAATTTTCAGCACTGAGGCCTGTTGAGGATTTTTTGCTCTCACATGCTGCGTGTTTGGAGATTAGGAGGGGAGGATGTGTAAATCCTGCAAGCTTATCAAGTTCAGTTTCAATTCCTCTGAAGTTTCCTCGCCCCCTCCGTGATCTCCAATATTAAATTGGGGAAACAGTGGAGAAAAGCCCATGAAAGGAGGTAGCACACCCCAGAGAACCAGTGAAATACAGCCCAAATACTCCAGCTGGTAAAGCAACACAAGGGGTAAATATCTGAACAAGGACATAAATCCACAAGAATTGTAATTTTTAATAAAACTCTGCTATAAAGAATTTAATAACCTACCATAAACCAGGGCGGCAATTCAACTGAGCCACCCACTTATACCTCCCCACTTAACCTGGCAGGTTACAGGAGGGTTTTTTCCAAATGTTTCCTTCTCTCTACTGCCCAAACTTTCTAAATTTGGGTAAATTAACTGCAGAGGTAATTAAAAAATTATGCTGAATGTATTATTTACATAATTGTTGTAGATGCCTCATCCCTGGAAGTGTTCAAGGCTAGGCTGGAGCAACCTGGGATAGTGGAAGGTGTCCCTGCCCATGGACGGGGTGGAATGGGATGGGCTTTAAGATCCCTTCCAACCCAAACCAGTCTGGAATTCTGTGATGATTCCAAAGTTTCTTGCCAGAGAGCATTTTAAATTCATAAAATTGTTTAAAAACCCCCCAAAACGGGACTCAAAGCAACTGTGGGAGGAATCAGCAAAATCACAAATTAGTCCTAAATACTTCTGAAGATGCAAACTTGCAAATTAAACACTGAAGAAGCTCCAGGAAACGCCAACGCCCAGCATTCCATGGCGAAATAATTCCCTTGCAGAAGCACAGCTGATTCACCACGGAGTCAATGTCCACGAGATCTGCACTAAACACGGCAACAAGGAACAGGAGGAAGAATCCGCTTTAGGGTCAGGGCACCACTTGGCCTCGGTCACATTTCACGAGATCACGTTTTGGGGTAAGGTCCAGAACTGCAGCCAAAGTTCAGCTCCTCCCAATCAGGGATCTTTGCAACTCAATAATTAGCAAAGGTGAAATGTGGTACAGCCTGAGCCGTGTCCTGCGGCAAGGAAGCCTAGGAAGAGGTTTTGTTTTCACACTGATGGCTGTTACACACCTTTTCCCATCCCAGCTAAAAGACTCTTCCATCACAGGAATATCTGCTCACAAGAAACAATCCACGTTTCATCATTCTGGAAATATAAAAGTCACATCGTATCTAGAACTAAAATCTAACCAAAATGGTGAGCGTCCATCGTACGACAATTTATGCTATTATTTGGGGAATTAAGAAATGCTTCTCCTGGGGTGCCCCAGCCAAACTGTTCTGCATCTTGTGGTACTTTGCACATCCAAAACCATAAGAAAATCAATATAATTTTTCTAAACTACGTCACATACTGTGGGAACAACAAAAAATGCCATGAAAAGAAATCCCTCGTCCACAGCAATTGAGTTTGCTTGATACAGAACAGCCAAACAAACACTAAAAACTAAAATACAGCTGAAAAGAAAGATTAATGCAGGAGATTAGAACTGACTTCACTGCTAGCAAAAGCCAAATAAATACATGTTTTAAAACCCCAGAAGTACATCCTGGACTTCCAGGAGGTCCAGGGAAATGCTCTCCAGGAACTGCTCTGGTTCAGGCCCATCAAACTCTCTGTGCTCAGCTCTGTGAGCAGCAATAAACCTGAAATTTATACAACACACAATTACCCAAAGAGCAAAACTTCCCCCTAATTTAACTCCGTGGTAATAATGATTTACTTACATAATGAGATGTGAATTTAGCACTTTCATAGTGCTGGGGGAGGTGACAACGGAAGTTTCAGAACTTGAAAGCAGGATTTTCAAATTTCTAGAAATTCCTGGGACTTCAAGCGTTGTCTCAGAGCTGCCCTTTCCTGTTCACAGAACTGGCTGTGCTTCCACAGCTCTGGAATTATTGGTCAAATAGGAAAATGGAAAACTGCCGGGCCCATCTCAGCTACCAGCACCGTAGCAGCTCACAGGAATACACACAACTAAAAATGGCCAAGAAACCCCCAAAAACCCAACAATGAAACACTTCCCGTCATAGCTGCAGTCATTTTCCTTCATTAGCTACTGAAAAGAAGGATCTATCCAAGAACATTTGTGCTCACTGAAAGGACAAAAAACACCTTTAAAAAAATCCAATACATTAAATTTTAAAATACCAAATAACACCACAGGGAACTGTTAATGTTCAAGTTTTCCTCACTTTTTCATACCAACACAGTGAGGGACATCAGGACATCACACCAATATCTTGATTTAAAAATTTAAGAAGAGACTGGATGTGGCGCTCAGTGCTCTGGGCAAGGTAGGGACTGCCAGGTTGGACTCGATGATCTTGGAGATCTTTTCCAACCTAAATGTTTCTGGGGTTCTATTCTATGCTCAGATCTGGATGAGATATAGAGAAAACAGGATGGGGGTAAACTAATAATTACCCAAAGAACAGCCAAGGCAAGTTTTGTTGAGTTTTTTTTTTTTTTGTTGAGCAAAAAGGGATGTGAAAAGAGCAGTTTCAAACTTCCTTACCTGAGGGAGCTGTCTAATCGAGCCATCTCTGAGCAAGTGATCCCAGAGTATTCCTGAAACTTTAACTGAATAACCCATCAAAACCAGAAGAGAGATTTATCAACCCTTCCAGCTTGAAAGCTCTGAGTGATTTTTGCTCAGTAGGGAAGTCTTAAAGATTTATTTCCAGTTCAATGCACCATGCAAGTGGAAAAAATAGTAGCAGACTTCTGTTTCTTAGCCAGTGCTAACTCACTGCAGCACCAAAAGAAGATCACAGAGAGGGATAATTAGGCATTATTGGCTCTTTTTTACTAAAAAAAATTCTATTCCTGCAAAGAAAATTAGCATTTTGCATGGCCTAGATTGAATTAATTTCAGAAACTGGAAATGTATCGAGTTTCCAGGGGCTTCAATACTTGATGACCTCAAACTTATTGGATTTGTAATTATTCTTACAGACAAAAGGCTCATAGGTTGCATTCACTTATCTACAGGAATCAGAGAGGGAGAAGAGAGCTCAGTGGTTTATACTTTATATTTAATTAGCTTTATGGTAGAATTAGAATACGCCTCAGAGTTGAAGAGTTTTTGTGAAGCTGTGGATGAGTAAAAGCTGGGAGTGATTAATAACAACCACACAGCTCAGAAGGGGAGCTGCCGTCAGCTGAGAATTCTACGTTTTCAGCATCCACGTGGTTCCTGCTTCAAGTTACAACATTTTCCCCTTTTTAGCAACATGAATTTTACGAAGTTTCAGTGAAATCCTGATCAACCACAAACCTTGGCTGAGATTTAGCGGACTGTTATTACAGACAACCCAATTTTTCACCCTGAACTAACACTTTCGCACTTGGATGGAATTCACATTTCCATTCCCAAGGATTTCTTTCTGTTGCTCTGGAGGAAACTCTGCACATGTGGGGATGGTTAGAAAAGCAGGGAGAAAGAAGAGTGTGAGGAGACCTTCTGAGCATGAGGCAGCTGCTGCTGCAGCTGCAGGGAAGAAAAGACCAACATGAGCACAACACTGGGTCAGGATCCTCACTGTTCTTCTGAGCTCTTGTCAAAATAATCAGGTCAGTGCCGTGCTGCCGCTCAGCAGCCAGTGAGCACAGGGGCACTGGGGCTGGGAAATGAGGGGAAAACCCACAAAGCAGGGGAAGAGCCACGAGCGGGGAGAGCCCACAGCTTCACTGAGGGTTCACGGCATTTACCTCTGCCAAGTTCTGAGGCGCTCTGATTGCACAGGGTGTGAAGTGCAGCGGGTTTGGAACCATTCCATAGCCATCATCAGCTCAACATAACGACAAAAAACACTCAAGATCTCTTTGGTGTCATTGAAGGACGCGGAAATTCAGAAAGACTTGGTACACTTGTCAAACAGATGCTACATGAGGTTCTAATTTACTTTTTCTGACAGGGATGAAGCAACTGCTTAAAGTACGAGAGAATTAATTACAACTGTGAAATCCTTCTCATCTTTTCAAAAATACAACTACAAACTTACGGTTTGGTCTTTTTTCGATACTGATCCTGACAAAATCTATAAGGTTTTTTTTGTTTGTTTGTTTAAGTTTGTTGTGCTTGTTTTGGGGCACCCCACCACTTTAGATGGAGATATATAGATACATATACACACACATATTTTATATATATATATATACATATACACACCCCGATAGATGCTCCATTTACAGTTCATTTGTAGGCTGATTTTCAGAAGAGAACTTTTAAAATCTGGATGTGTCTCCCAAAGTTCCAGGAAAATCCTATGTGTGCACTTTATCATGTTGAAACTGGAGTTCCCTACCTTGCCTACATCCTTTAGCTGCTTTAGGCCTGTCCAAAACACACACAGGACTAATCCCATTACCTCACTTTTAACAATCAGTTAATTTAAATCCCTCTCCATACAGCCCATGAAAATAGGAAGATTCAGCCTTTCTTTAAGGATAATTACCATTTTTTTTAGCTCAGTGCAAAATATTAATTTCCACATTACCTGATTTTTACACGTTTGTCCTTCTCCCTTCGCAATGAAGGTGATTCAGTTCAAATGAAGGAATTAAAGGCTGGTAGCTCAGGGTATCTCTAACCTTTCACTGCAGCTGGATGCACAGCCAGAAGCTGTGCAGCATCACTGGAGTAGCAGCCCGATGAAATAAAATCCCTTAGGATATTTTGGCTTGGACTCCACACCATCCTAACTCCTGGACTGGAACCAGCTGCTTCCCACTGAGCACCTGCCTGCAAAGGACATTTCCCCTCAAAAAGGCAAAAAAGGGAAAAATATCTAAGGAATTTCACTGTCCACAACATGCCTGGTGCACAAGTCTTGCTCTCTAATAACTCATCTGACCGTTCCCTTTTAACAAATGAGAGGAGGGGAAGATTTAGCATTTTTTAAAAAATTGGGAAGCAGCTTTCAGGTTGTGCAGAAAAGCTCCAAGGGACACCATAATTGTGCAGCCCTCCAGATTAGAAGAGCTGCTTAAAGCCACCGCTGAGGGGTGGTTTTAAGAGAGAATAAACCAATCAAAACAAAAAGGGGGCAAAGAACAAATAGGCCAAGCCAGAGCTACTCAAAACCTTTCAGGAAAGAAAGCTGCATGAGCTGATGCAGAAGTCTGCTTGCACTCGCTGTATTTGCTGAGATAACACTTCCAGCTTCAGGACTATTACAATTACCCTGGGGGGAAGTGGAAATGGAGCAGATTGGGGTTGTATTGCTGAAAGTTTAAAGAACACACCACCACGGTTTTCTAAACACAGATTAGATGTCGCTTTGCCCATCCTTTAAAACTCCTTGGCTGTGGAGCACTGAAGTCAGATAAAAAGAGTTGTCAGCTCAGGGTTTGAAAGGCTGTCGTTGCAGGCATAACAAATTACTGCAAATTGAGCCTTGCACTGCAGCACTTCGCCTGCAAAAGCACTCCAAACAAACGGATCATCTTGAAAGGAGCAGGCAGAGCAGTGTCACAGACTTTCCAAGGCTCCACGCTTCCAAATGCCACAGAATCTTCCTGCTGGAAAGGCTGTGCCCATTTCCAGTAGGCAGGAAAGCTCCCAGAGCACCCTGACTGCTGCAATGTCACCCAGAGAAACCAGAAATGCTGTATTTCAAAAGAAGTTTACTCCTGTGAAGCCTTAACTGGAGTGGTTTTAACTAAATGAACGCAGGGTGCTTCGTAAACTCCTCCAAGCACATGTTTATTCCATCAGGAGCTGGTCCTGCAAGGTCCACAGGATCCACACCTCCCAAAGGCAAAGCAGGGCACACGCACTTGTGAAATCCTCTCATTTGATGCTCTTTAAATGAGATAGCAAAGGTGGGCTCCAGTGAAAAGAACGCGGGGAAAGGATGCTGGGGAAAGGGCAGGAAGAACAGAAGCACTGCTTAGTGGTGGCCTTTCCCAGCAACTCACTGCCCTCCTCAGCCACCGCCATCACCACTGCTCCCAGGTCATCCACCTCATCTCTCCACCCACAAGGATTCTCCCGACCTTGGGGTTTCTCCCAATGACCCAGTAACACACATAAGAGTGGATGCTTTGCCGGCACAGCTCTTAGAGAGTGTTCTGCAGCTCTTGAAAGAACAAACACAAACAGATCCCAGCTGCGCAGGGCCCAGTGTTTACCAGCATTGTTCTTCTGTGAGCTGGCAGCAAGATTTTATCATCAGCCTCACACATCAAACAGCGCAGGGACAATGCTGTGAAAAGTGAGGAAGTGGATGCTGAGGGAAGGCAAAGCCAAACACTACAGATTTATAAATAGGTTTATATTAGAGTTATAAATAGGTTGTAACTCCAGACATTACACAGGCACAGAGCAGTAAAATTCAGCTGTGGGGCCAATCAACGGGTCTGGATGGGGAAAGATATTCACAACTCAGTGCATGAGAGGTTAAGGGGGTGAATCACGGAATGGTTTGGGTTGGAAGGGGCCTTAAAGTCCATCCAGTCCCATCCCCTGCCATGGGCAGGGACACCTTCCACAATTCCAAGTCACTCCAGGCCTCATCCAACCTGGCCTTGGACAGTGCCAGGGATCCAGGGGCAGCCACAGCTTCTCTGGGCACCCTGTGCCAGGCCCTGCCCACCCTCAGCATAAAAAATCCCTTCCTTTCTAGTCTAAACCAACCCACTTTTAGTTTAAAACCACTCCCTCTCGTCCTTTCATAACAAAGTTTATCCCCATCTGTTTTACAAGCCCACTTGAAGTATCCACTAAAAAAAGGAGCTGAAAACATAAAACACAACACGGAAACAAACCATAATGATCTACAGTGCTGCCCTTTATTTTGGCAGCAAGTGTAGGAATCCCCCAAACTGATATCTGCTAGAGCAAGCACTGAAAGCCATTTCCTTTTTAATAGCAGCAAGATACTGAGTGATGTGCATGTAAACACAGATGAATCCAAGGCAATAAAAGCATTTCCTCTAAATCCTGATTAAAGAATGAAACAAGAGAGATTCAATAATACAGAGCATTTCTTGAACAGGCTACACTCTGTTATTTTAGCATCTGTCCCTGGGTTTTCACACTTCATTTTTAAATTGTAGCAGCTCTGAAGTGGAAGTCCTCTGATATAATTTGAACAAACGAACCATGTCGTGCCGAGTTTCCTCAGCTCCATGGCACAATACAGCTGGGATGTCTCATGACCTCTCCTTTTCCTCAGGACAATTAAAGCATGAAATTTTAGAAGTTTAGAGACAATCAAAGCATGAAATTTTAAAAGTTTAGAGACAATCAAAGCAGACAGCAGAAGAGCTGAAAAGCTCATTTACGTGGTACTTCAGGACTCCTGCAAAATCCTAAAGCTCATTCCAAGAAAACCTGTGTGGTCCACCTGAAGCACAGCCTGGCTTTGCTTCCAGCTCCAAACTGTCAGAAGCCCAAAATCTGGAGAATGCAGCAATAAACACCTATCACACACAGCATTAAACCAGAGTACAAACATCATGTGGGAAAACCTTGCACAAAGTGACCTCTTCAATGCTTTGCAAAGGGTTATGTAGTTTTCCCCCCTAATACAAAGCAGGTTATTCTCAGGCTGGGTTTTAAGGGCAAAGATGAATACTTTGTTTCTCACAGCTTAACAAGTCAGTCAAGAAGCAGAGCACTGCTGAGACAGGAATCTGCTTAGCCAGCTCTACATCTACCCTCCCTTCTTTCAGGGATAAATATAAATGCTGTAAATGTTCATCCTCTGATAAAGCTAAACCAAAGTCCTACAGCTACAGGTGCCAGCAGCGAGGTGACATTACACACCAGGGACACCACAGCCCTGCTTGAGCCGCCCAGTGTAAATTATTCAGGTGGCAAATGGAAATGTGTGCCTGACAAACGCTGCAGCCACCTCCCCGCTAGCACTGAAGTCAATAATTATGGTCTGATTCAGAGTATGTAAGAGTACCCCCAATTTGTATCCTGGATTGGAGTTCTTCAGGCATGTCCTACTGGTTTAACAAACAATTAGACACAAAGCTAGAGGAATGGCCCTAATTGCCTAGAAGAAACAATATTTCTGCTCCCAGCTTACTACAGACTTTTCATGGGCTGCCAGAGAGGGAAAGCCCAGGTCTGTGCTTTGCACTTTGCTGCATTCTCAGGTTCTGGTTTCTTTCTCCAAAAGTTTTACCAATTCAACAAAATGCCCCAAGTTCTGACGCGAAAACTTGGGGCTACGACTATGTCAGAGCACGGAAGAAACATTCTGGGCTGGAGGATGCAGTCAGACCATGGAATTCAGCCCTCCTCACACTCTCTCCTCAGCCAGAGCAGCTTCCCACCAGTCCACCCCAGAAGCACAGATCCCCCCTTTATAAACACTTCTGAAATCTACACAACTGTAGATTTTTTTATGCAAAATTTCTCAGCAGAACTCTCTGTTTCTATCTCCCACTCAATTCTGCAGTTGCTTGCAGACAGAAGGAAAAACTCCCAGGGCCCACAGCAAAGGTAAGGGCCAGGACACAGCACTGGTGGCAGGGAAGCAGAGCTTGGGTCAGTGGCTCCTGGCCAAGGATGTGTTTTCCATGTGGTGTCAGCAGCCTCCCCAAGCAATGAATCACATCCAAATGCAGCCCTGCTTCCCTCCCAGCTCCCAGTCCTTGCCAGGCTGGAGTTGCCACACGAATGTTATGAAATCCTGGAAAGGGGACGGTGCTCACACCAAGGAAATGACCCCATCCTGAGGCACAGCAGAGCTGATCCACACTGAAACACGGGGAGGTTATTTTAGGGATGGGGAGATCATTCAAGTTAAACCTCACTACTGCCTGCTAATGAGTTCAGGCTCTGAATTTAATTTTTAAAGAGATACAGGAGAGGAACGAGCTGTCTTAGAAGCAAAGTCAGGAACAGCAGTTGCTGTGATGCCAAGGGGTCTGACAATGACACAAACCTGGGTTTCACTTTTCCAGCCTGGAGCATAAACGATGACTGGAAATGCTGGTAAAAACTGCACATTTTACTGAAAAAAAGAAGCAAAGTGCTGTACAATCACTGCAGATTAGCATAACCCTCCAGAAAGCAATTTCCCAAACTTTGTTCATGTATTTTAATGTTTTTATAAAAAAGGCTCAGGTTTTTCATACTCCTTGATGACAAAGCAAACAGTATTTTTACTTGCTGGACATGCAAATAAACTGATTCAGTTTTAAAATACAGCACCCAGACTTTAATTTTCCTGGGCTCGATGAGGGAAAAAATGGTAATATTGGCATTAAGTTTAGCCAGGCTACATGTGTACCTAAAACACTGATGCTGACAGGTTCCACAGCATTTGATTAAATCACTAATTAAGAAATTTGGAAGCCAATTTCGTGCAATTATTTAGTGCTACCAGCACTGCTGTACAATTTCTGCACAGAACTGGAACAGCAAATTCTCCACTTGAAACACAGTGAGGAGAATCTGCTTCCCCAAAGCTGCAACACGGAAAGGTTTCTTGGAAAAAACACCCACAGTACTTCAGGAGGGGTAAATTTCTCCAGCTTCCATCCACCATCCCAACCAAAATCCAGGCAAGCACAGGAGCAAAAATGAATCCAAGGCTGGGTAGGTTTAGCCAGAGTCTCTAAAAACAAATCCCACTGGAATGTGCTCAGGTCTGGCTGCAGTCACAGGAAAATGCACGGCCTTCCATCTGCCCTCTCAATCTGAGACTCAGTCAGCTGATCTCAGGAATGCATCCAAAATATTCCATGGATTGAGTCAATCGCTTGCCTCTGGGGTGCAGAACTCCACAGCAAAGTCATGACTCAGGCACCTCTCATGGCCTTAATCTCACCTGTGTCTGATGGGCAATTAAAAATACAAATTATGTAGCAAAAAAAAAACCAATTCGTGAGATTAGGGAAGTATAAAGGTCTCCATGGCCAGGAATTTGAAAAGAATCTCACCTGTTGGGGGGGGTTACTGTGAAACTGCAAACACTCAGTTTGTACTGGGTTCAGCTCAGCTGGTCCTGGAGTTAAACTGAGAGTCAGCACCTGCATGGAAAAGAAACAGGAAAATCCTGCTTCTTTTACACACAGGTGAAAACAGAGCCAGGAAATCGGTGTGCAACAGTCCCTGCCAAGATTGCAGAAAGGAGATGGAAAACTGCCCTTGGAGCAACGAAAACGTGGGATTACGAGAACCAAACTGCTAAAAGCAGACACCCCCAGCCTGATCCTCTGCTGGATTTGAGGAATTCCAGCCCCTGTCAGAGCTCAGACTGAGGGAACTCCTCACAGAAGGTTCTCAGTGCACTGGTTTTGGTGTTTCCCTGACAGGCTGCAATATTTTGCTGTGAGTCAGCTGTGCTCCAGTGCCAGCCCAACCACTTGCCGGTCTCTATTTACACAGCAGCGTAACTTCATTAAAAATTCTGCATAATCATGCAATTACCAGCCTGCCTCTTTCCCTGGCAGAAGGGACGATCCCTGTTCCATGCATCCACGTGGGATGATTGCAGAGCTTTGATAAACGAGTAGAACAACCTTTAAAATGAACTTAGTTATCACTACAACCGACTACAACCTGAACCAGAAGGAGAATTAATGCTCGGTAATTCCTTTTCTCTCCAAAAGGCAGCACCCACCTGCCCGAAAAACATTTCAGGGCACAGGCGGCAGCAGACACACCCACCGGGAGCGCCGAGCTCGCATTTCTGCGGAGCCCCGTGCCTTCCGACACCATTCCCACCGGGATTACAGCCCGATTATCCCAAATCCCCGCGAGCCCCGGCCAGGCTGGCCCCCCGCGCTCAGCCCGGCCGCGGCTCCCCGCGCTGCCCTCGCCCTTTCCCGGCACAGCCCCGGTTCTCCCAGGCCCCCCGTGCCCGCGCGGGCGGCGGGGCCTCCCGCAGCGATGGGTTCGAGCCACTTTTGCTGCTCGCACGGCGCCGGGGCGCGGCGGGCGGGCCCTCCCCGGTGCTCAGCGTGGAGCCCGCCGGCAGGGACCCCTCGGGGGCGGCTCTGCTGGGCCGGGCGGCCGCGAGGGCTCTCACCATGGTACAGACGGCGGCGAGTCTCCGCACCGTCACCAGCGCCTCCATCCGCCCCCGGCCGCCGCCATCTTGGGCCGCGACTGACAGCGCCAGCTGCGCACCCGCAAACAGGCCCGGCCCGTGCGCCGCCGAAACAGCGCCGCCCGCACCGCGCAACGAACGTTCCTACGCGTTCCCGGTCCCACCCTGCGCCCTCAGGGCTGTCCGCGCTCCGCAGCGGGGGAACGGGATGGGAAACGGGATCAGGATGGGGCACGGGACCGGGATGGGGAACGGGATCGGGATGGGGAATGGGACCTGTAGGTCCCTTCCAGCTCAGGGTATTCCATGATTCCCTGGGCTCAGGGAGGAGGTGGAGGCCCCGCTGGGATGGGCACTGCGAGTGTCACTGGTGAGGCTGGAGGAAGGCAGCATCCCCACAGGGATGGGGCTGGGAACTGGTTGGGAACCAGAGCCCCACCAAGGGACACCACGGCCACCTCAGAGCACCAAAACCCCTCCGAGATGCCTGATGGAACTCCGTGATTCCTGAGACTCCTTACAGAGGTTGTGGGCACCCATAACCAGGATCTGGAGATGGAGTGGGACCAGGGTGCTGCTCCACAGCACGTGGTCCCGCTGCAGCACGGTGACTAAAAGGCTCTTCGAGAGCTCAGCGCTGCGAATGACACCAGTGTCCATTGTAAATCCGGTGGGAGAAGGAGTGGGAAATGTTCCTGAGACACCACAGAGCTCATCCTGCAGTGCACACCGAAAGCAAACACATCTCAGAGGAAACAGCCCTTGGGAAACAGCCAGGGGTGGGCAGAAATATGGGATGTGGCTGATCCTGATCCACAGAGTTGTGTCCAGCCTGGAAGGATCCCAGCCTCTCCTCATTAACAACACTGGAAGTGCTGGTGAGGGTGGCTGGGAGCTCCCCGCTCATGATCCCAGCAGCGCCAGGGCTGTTTCCACACTCCTGCCCTGACCTTGTGGGAATATCTGCGGTGAAGGGAGAACGGTTCAGTTTCCAAAGCAGAAACTTTTTTTATGAGGCCAAGATGTTTCCATTCTATTTGAGCTGCTCTCCCGCAGCGATGTTCTCGTACACACATTGGACTTTCCACATCATCTACTACAGGCTCCCCAGGGAGAGGCTTCAGGAACATTAAAAAGCCAATTACAAAATATCCTAAAAGTGAAGAGGGCCACGTGCTCCTTACAGGGTTGCCATGAATGGCAGTGCTTTAAAATTAGGGACAGGAAATGCAGAAATAGTGGAGTCTGTACAGTTCAACCACATTGAAGTATATATTTAAATGTTCATCTCTCTTCTAACCCAAAATAGAATTGAAGATGATTTATCACAGCTGTCGCAGCAGCATCTGAAGACATTTCCTTGCCCTTTGGCCTCAGAATCTGAACAACTTTGTGCTGAGTAGAATTGTGGGGCTAAAATTGTGGTCGTGTCCCCAGATGTCTTCAGAGGTCGCTGCTGGAGCACAGAGATGCACTTTCAATTCACTTAAACCCAGCAAAGTGGAATTCTGAGCACACAGGCAAAGGCTGGTTCCTCGAGCACATCACACTCCTTTCTGTTCCTTTCTCATCTCCTCCTCTTTTGCCTTTCCCAGCTTTGAGATATTCAGTTGCTGGGAGTAAAAAGGTGGTTAAAAACCAATTTTTGTTGAGTGCAGCGTGAGACGCGACCTTTGGGCCCCAAGTTTGCAGTGCAGAGGGGCAGAGAGAGCTTCAGGGATGGATGTGTTGGTGGTTGGGGAAATTCAGTAAATTCAGGGATGTGCACGTGAGCCACCAGCCACGAGTTTTATCTCAGCATCTGCCAAAGCCCCTGGCATTTCCCCAGAGCCACATTTGCCATTTCTGCTCAGAAAAGAGCCCTGTTTCTCCACCCAAGTGCCCTTGACACGGATATCATGGATGAAAGATGCACTGGAGGCAAATGCAATGGTTACAAATGGACTTCTGGAGGAAAAATCATTTCTGCCAGTGCTAGGCAGAAGGAGAAACTTTTCCCCAAATTGTTGGGATCTCAGCAAGGTCTCTCTGGCTTTGCTCATCTGTTTCTCCTTTTGTACAACGCACGAGGAATAATTACAAGCAGTTTTAAAAGCACTCTGACATCCTCCTGTGACAGGCACTATGGTCATGGCAAATATTTTTATTTTTAGCAAGCTTCGTCTCCGAAGATGTGTAGGAGGGCCAACAACAATATAAATAGAAAATCTTATAACAAACAGCGCCAAAAGCAACACAGAGCAGTAAATAAGTCTGTAAAAAAATTTGGTGTGGAAATAACGATCTCTGTGCAACATGCAAAGGCACAGATCTTTGCATGAGCAACCCAAGGAGTGGTTCAGTGAAGCTTCCAGAACCATCCAAATGTTTCCAAAGTCGCTCTCAGTTTTGCAAACATTCCCCCTCTAATTTAAGCTATTGTTTTTCCAAGAGAATTTGAATTTAAAACATGGGTTTCTTAGCTAAATATAAGTCCATTGTGCACAAACAATGAAAATCTCCTTTAAAAACAATTGTTATCCTACATGCCAAGGGTTACACAATCTCAAGGAGTGTGAATCCTTCTGCATGGCTTCACTCGGTGAAAAGGCTGTTCTGACAATCTAGAAAATCAGATAAGGATCAGGTTTGAAAACCTCTGGGTTTGATTCTACATTTTACTTGAATCGTTTCAGAATCAGTGCCTGAAAGTTATGAGGAGGAGGGAGCTGGAGAATAGATTTAAAACTTTGGGAGAATACTCTGCTTTTTGGTTTGTACTACACCCCCTTGTCTCTGCGCAGGGATTTGCGCACACCACGGAGTGAGCTTTGGGGAGAAGCACAAGAAGCCTGGGCTGGTGCAGAAGAAATTCAGATTGAACCATGTAAGCCAAGGAGCTGGAACTCCACTGCTCTGCTCCCAACACGCAGCCTGAAACTGCTTTCACGTTCGTTTTAAGCCACCAGAAGCCCTCGGAGCTGCCAAAAGCAGCAGTTCAACATTTCCTCCGCCGCTGCTGTCTCACTCCTGCCCCCGCACATCCCCTCTCCCGTGCCAGCACCAGATCCATCCCTGCAAGCACAAGGGAAGCAGCTTCCCCGTCCCTCCTCACGCAGCAGCCGCTCCATGCCCGTGGCTGTGACTCCCGATTTTTGAGTGCCACATCCGAGCTCAGCATCGTTTGAGCACAGCTTGCATTCTTTTTGTCTGCCTGACGTTTACCCAGACCAAAGCTCACCCTCCAACTCCGTGTGCCTCTGACTGACTCCCTTTTGTGTTCCTCTGCACCACATTTGCTTCCCCAAAACGACTTTAACTTTTGTACCTCCCTTTCGGAGCAAGCCAGCAGAGCTGTTTTCCTCCAGGAACGTCTTTGCTCATAAAAAATATTCTTCCTGATCTTTGTTAACCTATCTGTCCTTTTTTTTTAATCCTGGTCTGAAGCTCTTCTGGCCACCTAGAAGCTGACAACTCTACGGCTGTTTGGTTTTGGAGGAGGACTATTGTGATGGATGTTTTTATATTCCTCACTAACATATGCTTTTAATAGCAGACGGTAACGAAGGTTCCAGCACTCAGAGAGGCAGACAGTGACTAACTAATCCTGCTGCTAACTAATCCCAAATTTATCATGTGTCCAGCTCAATAACACATTTCAAAGTGCCCTATTAATTGACTACAAGGTTTTGAGCTTTTTTTTTTTCCTGTTCATCCTCTCGTTTTGCCTGTTCTTACAAAACCCGTGTGAGATTAAAGCACCCTGGAAATGAAATCTCCTGGAAAAGATTTTTTTTTTTTCAGTGCTTGTGTTTCTGCAAAAATCTGGAAGCAAATTCACCCTGGCAGATTTGCAAACCATTCCCATAGGAGCCATGTCCCAAAAGACACAGGACCCAGTGGCTCCTTCCCTGTTCCGTGAGCTGCATCAGCTTCCAGACATTTTTTTCTGCCTCTTCATCAGCTGACAGGACGGTCACAGGGACAGCTCTGGGAGCTTGCACGGCATCGCTGCACAAATACTGCTGCACCAGGAGTTCTTAGAGGGGAAACAGAACCTTGGAAAAGTGGCATGTCCATAAATCTCCGGATTCTCGTGCTGGTTTCACTGCTGGCTTTTCCGAAGGGCAGTTCACGCTCAGCACATCCTCTGTGATGCTGGTGTGGAAACTGGGATCGGTGCTTTGGGAAGGGGCAGTGACCTGGAGCCCTGCTCTGATTTCCCATCTTCTGGGAGCCCAGCCCCGGCTCTGGACCCTGCTGTGGGGTCAGAGCAGAGCCGTGAAAGCAGTTGGGCACAAAGAGGCTTTTTGGTGGCTGCAGCCCCTCCAGAGCGAGCCAAGCCTGCCCTATCCCTGCAGAAAATCTGCATCCCCAGGTCTCCATGACCTGTGGGAGATTATCTTGCTCTCCATTCCCATCCACGTCTCCCACACAGCCTGACAGAGTCCATGTGCCAGCCTTGCCCCTGCTCCTGCAGGCCCCTTCAGAGAAGTTTTCCAAAGATGAATGCTCTAACTGCAATTTTTTTTGTTGTTGTTAGTTTAATTTACATCTGTTTCATATTATTTGCAGTTTTGCTTTATCTGGGTCACTCCCCCTGCAGTGTTCTTCCCTCGCTGTTATCCCAGAGAACTGAGAGCTGATTGTAGCCAGTGTTCAGTCCCGGGCTGTCATCCCACAGACCCCGCAGCCGCCAGCTGTCCTAAAACCCCGCTCGGTTTTCCTGGAGAAGCCGTTCTCTCTTCACTCCCTCTGTCTGGCTCGCCCCACCGAAACACACCGGGTGCTTCCTCAGCTTCCCGAGTCTGTCATCAGCCCTAAATTCCCTTTTCCATGTTTGGAGGAACTGCAGTGTCCCACCCCGATGCTGACCCACGTTCCACAGGCCATCAGGACTAGCAGCAGATCAAATGTATCCCGCAAGATTCCTGTGTCAGCTGGGATTTTGGAATACCCCACAGCTGCCAGAAAACTGTGAGGGGAGGGGGATGGAAATGTGTTTGTTGTCCTGAAGAGCGGGGTCCCATCAGCTCCGGGGCTTTGAAAGCGCAGGACGCAACAGCACAGGGAGAACAACAGAGCGTGGAGTTGGAGCCGATTGAAAAGGCAAAGGAACTGGACAGGCAGAACCGGATTATTCAAAGTGGAATTAGAGCAGAGCACGGGGTGGGGGCTGTACCGCGCTGGAAACGCTCCCGTGACGGCTGAAAAGCCCCAAAATGTGGGATTTTAGCAGCCAGCCAAGGGACAGCACATAAAGCAGGCCGTGGGGAGAGATAAAGGGACTCGCAGCGCTGGATGAAGGCGCAGCTCCCTCGGAGCCCGGCTCCAGGAATGTCCCGGTCCCACTTGTGATTGGCTGCGGGATGCTGGAGTCAGTTTTCACGGGGGCTGATCAAAAAGTCCTTTTGGCTCTCCAAAGTCGCTGTCTGAGCAGAGGCATCGGCTGGAGGAGGCCGGGCGCTCTCGCATTCCTCGGGAAAACTGCTTCAATGGGATGAGGAGGCTTCTCCCTCCAAGGACGCGCAGCCAGGCACAGGCGCCGCGGAGCCGTTCTCCTGCTTTTCTCCGCCAAGCCGGGTGGAACAGCCATCCCTTCTGGCATGCTTCTCATCCCCGAGGACACGATGTCTCAGTACTCCCCTAACTTCCTGCTGCTGCCCATTCCGGAGTACCCCGTGTTGGACTGCGCGCCCAACAAAATCATCAAGCTCGTGGTGCTGGGCGGCAGCAGCGTGGGCAAGACAGGTAAGTCCGCAGGTGTGTTCCTGGCTTTTTCCTGCAGCTGCACTTCCGAGCTCCTCAGACAGACTCAAACCGGTGACATTTGTTGCAGCTCAACTATTTCAAATCATTTTTTATTTTAGAGAAAAGGCACGGTATAATTCGTGAGGCAGGTTTGCTGAGCGGCCAACGTGAGCCAGCAGCGAGTTTTGTACTCCCAAAGGATTCTACCTGGTCTTGTGCAAATTGTTTAGGTGCGACTGAATTTCCACACCCCAAAAGTGGGACTGGAGGCTTTTATCCTCCTGCTGTAAGTGTTTTACGCTCTGCAGACAAATCACAGCATAGGAGATGTGCCTTCCTCCATTATTCTCCAAAGGAGGGGGGAAGAAAAGAGGGTAAAGAGAGCATTGGTGCATTTGAATATAAGGTCCATCATTTCAGGAATTATTAAGGGCAGATCTGATTTATTACATCTGTGGTTCCATGGGATTCAGCAAAATGTTTGTTTAGGCTTTGGAGAAGCCACATCTTCATATTATTTTTAAATAGTTTGTTGAAGACAGCTGCACAGGCAATTTCATCTAAGGGTGCTGAAGGGTGACCCAGTATCACTGAGAAAAATTATTGCTTGAAATGAAATCTGTTATAAAATAGTGTTGCTTGCAGAATAAACCATTTGATTTGACCCTTAATTAAGTGTTTTTGCAAGTCACTAGGAATCTGCTGGGATCAGAACACCGTGGGAATATCAGTTACTGTTGCCACGATGAGACTGAAGTGTTTTATCAGGAAAAAAAGAGTTCTAATTCAAAGAGTTGAAGAAAGCAGCTCAGGTTAAGGTGACTAAGAAGGCCCAGGGTGCTGCAGCGTGCCCCAAGTGTGCAGAGCACATGCAGTTTGTTTGCTGGGTGTGATCAGATATCACTAATGGCTTTCAGGAGGGGTTTCAAGGCTGGAAAGAACCATTTCATCCATCAGCCGCACTTCTTGCATGACATTAAACACTTTAATGTGGATTAGTTGCAGTCTATTGGCTTGTTAGTCTTTTTCTAAATCATTTCCGGGCAAAGGACAGATTGTTTTACCTGCAGTCACAGGGAAAAAACCTCCCTGTCCCACCTTGAGCAGCCACCGTGAATCCGAGGGCTCGTTTCCAACATGAGCCGTGAAAAACTGTGTTCGGTATCCCAGCCTGGCCCCAGAGCTTCGTCTGGGAGTGTCGAGGGAAGCTTTTGCAGAATACCGTGAGCAATCCAAAGATGAACTGGGTTTGGTGTGAGACTCATTCCTGCAGGAAGACGTTGAACAAGTTGTGCAAAGATGGATTTGGGGTCTCATTAAGGACCCATCTTTCTCTCTCTGTTTTACAGCCCTGGTCGTGCGCTTTCTCACCAAGAGATTTATTGGGGACTACGAAGCCAACACTGGTGAGTTCTGCTCTCCCCAGCAGCTCTGCGGAGAGCTGGGAAATAAATCCACTCTGCTTTGTGACTGGTGCACGTTACAGGAAAGCCAAGCGGTGTTAGATGTCCATAAGGTGCATATTTTCAGTTAATAGCCTGGAGCTATGAAAGCCGTAAATCAAAGGCTCATTATTTATGATCCTTTCAGCTAGTTTTTTTTTCCCCGCAAGTTGATGGAATAGGATCAGAGTGATACAGCTACACTGAAAGACAGGCTCAAGGAACAGCCTACACGTCAACTAAACGACAGAAACCCAATGCTGCTCTCCCTGCAACCCCCCGGGAGGCCAGAGGAATTCTGAGGGTTTAAAAGGCAGTTCAGAACATTTTCTGTTCATTCCCTTTTGAGCGGGGCTATTATAACCAGGGAGACTTTGAAATTGAAGTCTTCTCTCCTTAAGATAAGCAAAGCAACCATTCGTTTCTTGGTTAATCCATTCATTTCTTGGTTAATCCATTCATTTCTTGGTTAATCCATTCATTTCTTGGTTAATCCACAGAGAGTGTTCATGTGAACTGTTTTGTTCAGATTCTGTTCCAAGCTCTGGTTGGGCCAGGGTTGTAGGATGGGTCCGTGTGCCCCATGCTCCCACACACTGGCCACCTCACAGGTTTGGGGTGAAGGTGGGCAGGATTCAGAAAACTCTTCACTTTGGAGCTGCTTGCCGAGCTCAGGATGAGGAGCAGGGAAGGAGGGAGCAGCACAAGCCACCTTTGATCTGAGGAAACACAACCTGAAAGCTCCTCCTTCCCGCTCCCCCTCACTGACCCCGAGTAACCCTGATGCTTGGCTGCACTTTTGCTCCTTCTTTGCCGTCCCCTCTTCCCTGGGAGGTTGTACATCAAGTGAGACTCGGGAGCTGTGCCGAGGATTGCTGCCGGTGCTGGGGGCCGCATGCTTTTCTCATTAAGCTCCCAGGCCCACAGCCCTGAGCAGGAGAGCTCAATCTGCCAGCAGCAGCAGACAGGTGGCAGCGCCTTTGGGATCACGCAGCTCCTCCCTCCGCTGGGCAGAGCAGGGGCAGGGCCTGGCAGCACCTGCTCTTTGCTCTGCAGGGCTTCGTGGAATGGGAATAAGGGATTGTCTGGTCTTGGTTCAGGGGTGCAGGGTCTTCCCATAAAGCCATCTTTTTACAGCTTAAAATCTGATCTGATTTAAAATACAAAATAAATCCCACCAGGGCTGGATCCCCTCATGGTATTAAACCATGATGTGATAATGTTGGATTCAGTGCTAAATTTCCTTGTGTTGAAAATGTTCTGTGTGCTCAGACTCTTTCCCACTGGAATAAAACCACTGGTTTCCTTGAAACAAAGATGATTTTCAGCAGCGATGGCATCATTGTCTCTAGCTGGGCTCCCTGTTAATCTGAATTCCTCGCTCTCCAGTGGCTGGATTTCTCCACGTTTGGCATTGTTCTAGAGGCAGCAGTGACAATTGTTTTGGGACAAGGCAGAAGGGCTGCACACAACAGCTGTGGATTAGCATTTCTTCACACACCCACGTGATTTGCTTTAAGTTCCAAAGAAAAATGATGATGACATCCCCCTCTGAGGCTGTGCTTGTCACAACCCCGGAGAGTTCATAGGATTAGGGATTACATTTTCATTGTCACTTAGCTCATGCTGCAGTAACAAAATGAAGTTCAAGCCCGGGATAGCTGTGGTTAGATCAGAGCTAGATCAGGCCTAGGTGGGTAGAACTGCTGCTTGGCTGCGAATATGTTTCATCCAGAACAGCCAAAGTGAGGTTTAAAGTGTCCAGTCTTTGGGGATTTCAACCAAACTCTGCTAAAATCGCACAAACCCCACAGGGCACCTGGGTGATTCGTATACAATCACTCACTCTGTGTCCAAAATTAAAGCACTTTCCTTTTTCAAGGCGTTCAGAAAAATGCAGTAGAAAACAGCTCACTCCTACAGACCCCACCTGGGTGTCTTAGCTTGTGATTATAAAATGGGAACTGCGGTTCAGTTTGAAGTTAACAATACGGATCGAGAAGCTGCCTGGGATTTCTGTGCCCACTCTGAGTACGGGATTCAACACCAAGAGTCCCTTTCCCAGCCCCCGTCCTGGCTGGACATTCAGAGCATGTCCCCACCCAGCCCCACCGAACTGAGCAAACAGCCCCACAAACACTCCAGGGGATCACTTTCCTGTGGGCAGCTCCACATCCTAAACCTCAAAACTGGATTTCAACAGCCCCATTTTGCCTTTCATTGTACTTTTGGTTCCCTGTTCCAGCCCCCGACTAAAGCTCTTCCTTCTCCTCCAGGTGCTTTGTACTCCAGGAAGTTCACCATCGATGGGGAGCAGATCTCTCTGCAGGTGCAGGATACTCCCTTTGTCTCCTTGGAGGTAACGCAACTGCTCTCTGCTTCTCAACTCGTTTGTTTGTTGTCTCCTGTTTGTTGCCAGCACTTCCATCTGTACTTAACTCCACTTAGCAGCAGAAAATACCTGGCTCAAGCCCAAGGCTACTCAAGGTACTTTAAACCCCACCAGAATGAGCTCTTGAAGGTGTTAAATCAGGCTCCTTCAGGAGTAAGTCAGAATTAAAACAAATCTCTTTCCAACACATTACTAACAGCAGTAAAATCACAATCCGGCTCGCTCCTTGATTGTTTTATTTTGTGTCTAACGGTTTCTGTTCCTGCATGGTGGAAAAGTCACCTCAGCTGTCTCAGCTTGGACCTTCCTACACACCCAAAGTCTCTCAGGTTTAGAGAAGTGTTTCTTTCCAAGGGTCGAGGCTCATAGCAGTTGACATTTCCAGCTATGGTGCTTTTTGCTGGTTTTCTTACTCTGTTTTTAAATGTAATTAATTCCTTATTTTTAAATTGTTAACATTTATCACACTCCTTTTTCTATCAGTGTTTTAGACAGTTGGACTCAATGATATTAAAGATATTTCCCAACATGAATGATTCTATAATTCTATTATATTCTAGATTTAACATTCTACTAGGAACCTGTTTCTAGAAATACTTTTCCAAGCAGGATTTAAAATTAAGATGTCTGTCCCTGAAGATCTGCTTCACATGCAGAACAGGAGGATGCAAATGTGTCAAAGCAGCGGCAAATGTAACGAAATTTGTGGTTACATGAATAATGGGAATCCCATAAAAGTAATAATTCATATAGAACAACTGAGATTTCATTATAAAATTAGGTATTTTCATTGCACCACCACGCTTAAACTTTTAGGTGTGGCCTTAACCTCAGCCTAAACTTAGATTCGGCTGAATAAATAAATTGAATCTTCTCCACCTTCTCTCCTGTCCCTGGACAGCTCTGCATCCTTGTTTTACCTGCACAGACCCCCGAGTGCATTTCTGTGCCACAGAACTGCTCCATCCTGAGCTGTCAGAACGGGACAAGCAAAGCTCCTGCAGTTCCCATTTCCAGCCTCCCTGAAGTGGAAGTGGATTGAGGTGGAAAGCTTTGATGCAGTCCCACTCTCTGCTGTGCTGGGGTGCACAGAGCAGAGGGCAGGAGCCCTCATTTGTTCCAGACACTCAAAAGCAAACAAAAGCTGCAGAGGAAGCCCTCCAAATATTCAAGTGGGATTTAACAGCACAAAGGCCTTTGCCAGCTTGGCCTGCAAAGAGGAGCTCTGGGGGGTGATTGGGCATCACTGGGGTTGCCTGATAAATGCTTAACAAAGGGAATCCCCTCTCTCTTCTATCCCGGGGAGAAAGGAAGGAGTGGAATAATTTAACTCCCTTTTTCACACCAGGTAGATGCTGTTCTCCTGTTTAGTTGAATGCTGTGCCCTGTAGCTCAGTGACTCTAGAGCTGCGCAGAATTTTGTCGAGCCAACAGCTGAGTTTTCTTAGTCAGATATTATTTGAATTTAGTTGGGAAGGAGTTTCATTTTCTTTGTCCCAGCCCAAGATCTGTGCTGTTCCAAGAGCTCCCACAGGCACACTTACCTCACCCTGTATCTGTTTGCTTCAAACGATGTATCTGCAATAATTGAAGGGACTGTGTCAGAACAGGTTAGGATTGAGAAAAGGTTGGATCTTTTATTAAAATCCTTAAGGAAGAGAGTTTCCTGCACTCTGCAGGTGGAGTGCAGTGTTTCAGGAGGAAGTCATGTGGAAACCCTTGGAATTCAAGCCCTCAGAAATGTGAAAGTGTAAGAGAGAAACAGAAGCAGATGACTGGTTTTATTGGGTGATTCACTGCTGCTTGGCCTTTACACTGTGTGTTTCAAAATCCATTCTGGAGCAGAGATTTCCATTTAAAAAGTGGCCCATTAGCCTTTGATTTTCCTGAATAAAGCATTCCGCTTGGGATTATCCATCCCTCTCACTACTGGGTGGGCCTAGCTGGAGTAACAGAGAATTCCTGCTCATTAGGGCTCTGTGAATGTGCACTTACTCCAAATCCATTTTCAAAGCTTGCCAGCGCAATTAGTTCATTTTTTTTTTCACCATGAAAGGGTTTTGCTGGTGAAAAGAGGCTTCCAGGACATGGAGAGGGGCTAATTATGCCCAGACTGGCTACAGCCCAGACCCCAAGAGTGCAAATCGCCCTTCTTCCCACAGCCTGCCCCGGCCTGGCTGGGGTTCACTCTCATTAACCTTTCCAAAAAGGCTGCTGGGGAAGATCCCTCCTCATCCCATGTTTGAGGGTTTTGGGGAGCAGAGCCTGACCCACAACCTCCTGTCAGGGGGCTGTAGGGAGTGATGAGATCCCCCCTGAGCCTCCTTTTCTCCAGGCTGGGCAAGCTGGCACGGCGTTATCAACACTGGGAATGCCTCCTGTCCCTGGCACATCCAGAGAGGTTTCTGGGTGCACGTTAACTGCGGTGATTTAATGGCATGGACTCCACAAGATGGTGATTAGCCAAGATATTTTGTTGCAAAAATCCAGGGTTCTTAAACTGTTACTTTCTTATGAATTTATACATTTGTGAGGAACAGCAAATGTTTTTAACCAACCCCCATAAATCACGATAGGAACACGCTGCAGGGGTAACCAACCACCAGCCCCACGGTGTGAGCACTTACTGGTTCTAACAATTGTTTTCCAGTGATGTAACTTGTTTTTCACCTTTAGTTCAGCTGAGTCATTCCCAGAATGCTCTCTGGTCAGCCCAAGTAGCAGAAGTGAGCGAGGATTTTACAAGGGCAGCAAGGCCCTCATTTGGCAAGGCCTTTCTGCTCCGCAACAACCAACAAACAGCCCCACATTCAAACCGAGCTCTGATTTCTGTCTGGGGCTGTTTGCTCTCCCTGCTCTCTGGCCTTCAATTCCTGATGCCCGAATCCTGTTGTTTTGCAGGACGACACGGACAGCATCTGCTGCCAGGAGCAGATAAACCGCTCCATCTACTGGGCCGACGGCTTCGTGTTCGTTTATTCCATCACGGACTACGAGAGCTTCCGAGTGCTCCGGCCGCTGCACCAGCACATCCGCAGGATCCACCCCAACGCCAACATCCCCCTGCTGCTCATGGCCAACAAGGGCGACCTGCTGCGGGCCAGGCAGGTGTCCTCCAAGGAGGGGCTGCAGCTGGCCAGCGAGCTGGGCGGGCCCTACTGCGAGGTGTCAGCGCGGGAGAACGGCGAGGGCGTGCACGAGGCCTTCCAGCAGCTGTGCCAGGAGCTCAGCCGGAGCATCGGCAGCGCCAACGGAGAGAAGAGGAGAGGCCTCCACCTCGTGCGGCCCAAGTCGCCCAACATGCAGGACTTGAAGAGGCGCCTGAAGCAGGCGCTGACTTCCAAAGGCAAATCCGCCACCACGCTTTGACGCGGCGGCCAGGAATCGTTTTCCAGAGCCCCGGAAACAAGGGACGTCGCTGAAATTCAGCCATCAGGGTGTGTGAGAGACTCTCAAGTTGTCTGAGAGACTCTTTCATTTTGTTTTGCGTCTTCCTGAAAAAGCTCCTGCTCGTTCAGCAAAGGAACTCACAGAATTTGCTCTTTGGGGCAGGGATTTAGAGACTGTGATTTATAAAAAAAAGAATTGTCCCAAATTTTTTTTTTTTTTTTGCAAGGGGTGCGGTCAAATATCTTATTGTTAAAGAGTAGGTTTTGTTAATGAAAAGAATGGAATCCTGCTTTTAAGAGATGTGACTTCCCTTGGGGATGGTGGAATTCCCAAACACAGGCAATGAACTACAGCAGGGCATGAGGAGAGTGACAGGAGCTGCACTGAGCAAGCAAAAGGTACCAGATCTGCTTTGTTGCAAGACTGGAAAATAAAGGCAAAAATTAAATTAATTGATTCACTTAGATGAAGAACATAAATAGTGAAAAGTACTAATTGAATGGAAATGTTCTTAGCAACGGGCAGAGATTTGTTCATATGCAAGCTTTAGCCTTACAGTGTCTCTTTAAGGGAGATTTTTTTTGTTTAAAAATCACTGTTTTTACAGATTCTTTTTCTTTAAAAGCACAGAGACTTCTTCTGAAAGTGATTATTTGGGCAAAATATAAACTCGCAGCAGCACTTTGTAGTCCGTTGCTCAGTGGCATTTCTCATTTTACTGAAGGTTTCTTACATGGGAAAAGGGAAAAATAGATGAGAGAGGTTTCAAACCTGCCGAAAAATGGACTGCATTGATCAAGAGCAAGGAGGTCACCTCACACTGTTTGAGTCTTTTTTACCAAACTATTCAGGCTTCAAGTTCAAAATGCTGTTTTAAAGGAGCAAAGCCTTCACATGAAGTGTATTTAAATCATTAGGTTGTTTGGGGGGTTTTTTAAGAAGAAGAAGTTTTACGATGCCTGAAATTTTTGGCTTTGGGAATTCATTGCTTTGTTGTTTGAGTTAAACCCAGACTTCCCTGAACAGCTCCCAGTGCATCCCAGCCTGTCAGGACATATTCCAGTGGCAGCGTCTGGCTGTGCCTCGGCATGTCCAAGGGTTGGAGGCTGTATCCCAATTTATGGAGCTGGCTTATGGAACCAAGAGCAAAAACACGGAGCAGCCAGCACTCTGTTCTCAGCGAGAGTGGGGAGGAGCAGGCTCGGGCCGTGTAAAATTCAGGATGCACCAACCTGTTCTTCGAGCAGCGCAGAGGAACAACTCAAGGACCGTGAAATGCGGTCGAGCTCAGTGATTTACACTCAGGGACACAGGAGGGAAACCCGAGTTTGATGGATACGGAAAAACACTCCCAGCTGCACTTTCATCTGGCAAGACTGAGCTGAATCAACCTTTTCCTCATTAGGAGCAGCAAAAATGGAAATTGAGTCTGATCAGTGTTTGTGTAGCTCAGGGCTTTAAAACGTACTTTGTATTTTCTGTGTCCCTATATTAGACAGCTCTAGCCATGATTTTCCTTATCACCTGGATTTGCCTTATCTCCAGCTCACTTTCTGTTTTATTTATTGTTTTCCACAGCTGCTCATCTGAGAATGTCTTGTGTTCTGATTCATTTAAAAGTCTTTTATTCCCACAAATGACCTGCACCTGTTTTTAAATTCAGTGTCAAGTGGCAGTAGGAGGGTAAAAGTTGGATCATCCAAGCAGAGACTCAAATTATATCAGGGAATTTCCACTTTTGGTTACGGTTAATTAACAATTTGGTGTTTGAGCAGTGTCATCAGTCATCCCAGGCACTTTGGCATTTATGGCACGGAGTTCCGATGTTTTAAATTAGTAATAGAACAGCTCAGATACTGAATCTAAAGAGTCAATAGCTCAAATATTGAATGTAGAGATTCAATGCCTCAAATACTGAGTCTGAAGACTCGATAACATGAAACAGAGCAGTTTGCAAGATACACAGAAACCGAAGTGTTGTTCTGTTGAAGAAATGATCCCCAGTTTTGAATAGCAATTAACAATTTCACCACTCCAGTACTTTATAGCAAGGGCTGAATTTGCTGAAGAATATTTGCTGGCAGTTGTTTTCATGAAAGCCTAAGAGAATTTGTGCTCCAGCTTGTTAGATTTGTTTGTAACTTCCTCCTTCAGCTCCAATCCTTTCCGATTTGGGACGAAATTCACCAGATTTCAAGCCTGTTAATGTTTTATTTTCATTAGTGATTAATAAAAACATGCAAGGTCTTTCCTGAGTACAGAATAAAATGGCTCTTTACGTGTCACATATTTAAATATTCCTTATTTACACTAAAATACATTGTTTTCCCTTCTCACAGCCTAAGACACCCTGCTTTGGAAATATTCCTTATGTAAGGAAATATTCCTTATGCAAATAAGTATTCCCACATTCCTGTGGGGGAAAAAAAAATCTGCATTTTGGCTAAAGCCAAAAAATATCGAAACATTTAAGTCTTAGGTACTAACATGTGGCAAACATTTATTCTGCTGCAGTAACTTTAGTATTTCCTCTGTTCATTGACCAGGAGTACAAATCCTGGTTTTAAGCCAGGCCTAACCATCTCCAGAAGCCAATAAAGCTCAGTATTTTCATTTGGGGCGCAGCAGTTGAACCCCAGGACACATCCCCGTGCCCCAGAGGCAAGGCTGAATGGCAGCACAAAAAGCAGGGAGAAAAGAATGCTACAGAATGAAGTGCCTAAAAATAATCACGTGCAAGATCAAAGTTTAGTCATGTAGAACCTGATCCTGAATTAGAAACTTCAGGCTGCCAGGGGAAAACATGTATTCTGCTGAGGGTTTAAAATTAACCCTCTGGAGAGAAAATACTGCCATAAAGTCAAGAGGGGAAAGGGAAAACACAGATTTGAGAGTCCGGGGTGATTTTTGGATATTAAAGAAAATTCTCAGTTCTATTGATTTGCTCCAGATTAATTCCACTGGAATCAGTCCCAACAGCAGTGAGCTGTAGACTTTCTTTTTTTTCTTTCTTTTTTTTTTTTTTTTTCCTCATCCCTCATCATTCTCCGGAGCATTTTAAATCTTTGTGCACCATCTGCTTTTCAAGATGGTTTTACAGCTGGGTTTGCTTGGGCACAAAGCAGTGGAGTGATTTGCCCCAAGGTGACACAGCTGAGCGAGTACTTGAGAGGAGCCCAAACCCTGTGTCCTTTGTAATAAACTCTCGGCTTTTTACAACAACTCCCAGACCATTCACCTCCCTCAAGGTATGCACAGAGCACGGCAGAGTTGTACTGCACAGGAATGTAATCAAAAGGTGGAAAAAGTTACTTGAATTACAGCTGTGTTAGGGACTGAGCAAAATCTCAGTGGCAGGCTGGCACCTCCTGAGCACAGCAGCACCAAGAGAGGCTGGGAGTCCCTGAGGAGATTTGTTGATGGCTCTTTTCTGTGTTCCCGTCAGCTGCATTTCTCACACGTTTCCAGTGGTTCCCCATGGAAATGCGGTGTGGCCGGGGAGAAGGGGAAATCAGGCTCTGTTTTTAACTTTTCCTGTGACTTGCTTGACGGTCTTGGCCAGATCTCGGACTCGGAATTGCTCTGCCCATAGGTCGTGGATACCGTCACGCACCTGAGCATCCAGGGGAGAGGATCATCCCGGAGAAATCAAGGAATTGCCCCTGTTTGCGCAGGGGTGGCTGAAATGTTCACATGTGAACTCACACCTCGCTCCTGCGTTCCTTTAAAACCCAGCTGTGTGGATCCCCACATTTCCACCAGGAGCAGAGGATAAAAAAGGAAAATTCCGATCTTGATTTCAGGGAATGGCTCGGACAGAAATATTTGTATCCGGGGTACCTGGCTGCTCCCAGGATCTGTGTCAGGTGTGCAAATGGAGAAGAAAGAATTACCTTCTGAGACATCAAAAGGAACTTGCTCTGACCAGAGAACAGTTGTCTGATTGTTTTCCTGGGCAAACTGGATGGGCAAACTGCCAGCTGATGGGTGGTTACTGCTGGATTTCCTCTGCCCACTGGCAAAGAAATTTGGGGTCAAAATCACTCTGCTCTGTTTGCAGAGCCAGCACACAGCCCCGAGGCAGCAGGACACAATGAAATACTTGCTAATATTTCATGTTCGTGGGTTCTCGGAGCTCTTCCGAGCTGTGCCTGTCTCCTCTGGGGCTAACACAGGAAAACCATGGAATTAAAGTTTAAAAAGATCTCCGGTTTCACTTTAAAAGCTCAAAACCAGGGACAATGGGGTGGAGATGATGATCCAATCTATCACTAACGGAGACAAAGCAAGATTGATAATTTCTCACTGCCTCTGCCCTCCTTGTCCATCTCCATTCATGCCTTTGTTCTCTTTTAACTCAGCAAGCAAAAACTTCTGCAATTCTTCCTTTGGCTTAGAAATATTCTGTTACTGGTTTGTTCAACATTTATTTCCAAATATTTGAACTCCAAGCATGGTTTATAACAAAAGAGGAGAGTCTACTTAGTCTTTTGACCTTATTTACCTAAAGCATTATAAAGCACAGCTACAACTCTGAGCTTTTTGCCATTTCTCCCCAAGTGCTGTCACTGGCTCAGCCCGCTATTTCCTCCCCTTGTTTTGTGCTTACAGTGTTGAGCTCATTGATGCTGCAGAGTCATTGCTTACTGAAACCCGTTTAGTTCTTAAGTTTTGCCGATCTCCTCTGAAATCCCTTTGGTTTAATCAGGCAGCTGCTCTTCTCTAAGCAGCTGTGCAAGTGGTAAAGGAGCTCAGAAAGGTGATTTTCTGCTCTGTCAGATTTTAGGCCGTTACTGAAGATTTTGGAATAAAGAGGAGCACGGAAAATGATGCAGCAAACCCACTTCTCGTCTCCCTTCATCTGTAGGTGGTGCAATAATTTTATCTGTCATGAAGTGGACAGAGTTCATCCTAAATGATAAAGTTCATCCTAAATGATAATGCTTTTTCCTACACATGGAAAAACACCAAATATGAAGCAACGAGCTGAGCTGATAGACTCTGTAAAGCCTGGGATCCGATTCATTCAGGAGCTGTCACACCAATCTTCTTTCCTTTAGAAGATACATTTTTTACATTTTCCCTCTTATCCAAAAGGGTTTCAAGACAGAGCCTCTGGATCTTGTCACAGACACAGACACTTCCCATCCCCTCCAACAGGTCAGGGGGAAGCTGCACATTTTCCAAGGCTGATGGGTGAAGCTATGCATGTCTGGGGCTGTTATGAGGGATGATTGTGGAGACTGTTCCTAAGGACGTTTTTCTTCTCTCTGGGCAGTAAGGCAGAACACTGACAATCAGTAACTGGTCATTTGGAAAAGATACTAAGGGTTTTTTGCTGAATCTGGAGACACTCTGTACCTTCTCTGCTGGTTAGAAAGCTCACCAGATAAGCAGAAGTTGTTTTTTTTTTTTCTGATGTTGCCTTTGAACTCTCGCAGAGAGAGTTGAATTATATAACTTTTGATTGTGATCCAGGTTTCCAGACGCTTGCAGGGGCCACCACTCTTCGGTGTTCTGCATTGTATTTCACTTCAAAACTCAGTGTTTTCCTAAGCCATGATGGAAAAGCTGATTTGGAATATCCCACGGATAATGGAACAGCCTATTCCCTGGCCTCCCTGTTTTTGATGAAGATCATGGTTTTGCTTTTGTTGGGACCTGAACCCATTCTGCTCTATCAGCAAAGGGTGCCCAGAGAAGCTGTGGCTGCCCCTGGATCCCTGGAGGTGTCCAAGGCCAGGTTGGGCTGGGAGCAGCCTGGGATGGTGGAAGGTGTCCCTGTCATGGCAGGGGGTGGAATGGGGTCCCTTCCATCCCAAACCATTCCATGATTCTGTGGTTTTGAATGGACAAGACTCTTCATTCTTTATCCAACAGGACAAGGCACACTCTTATACACCCCAGCAGTTCCATGGCTGTCAGTAAAGAGCAGTGGGACTAGGGAATGGAAGAGCAATAAAATCTTCCAATTACTCTCCTATCTGCCTTTGATCCTCAGTAAGAGACCCTCCCTCAAGCTCTGGGGACAGCAATAGGCTGCTGGCGGTGCTGGATATAGAGGAAGTGCTGATGGTAACTCTGCCTCAGTGCTCTGTGCTCCAACCCCTCCATCTGGGAATGGTGGCAGAGATCAGCATCGCTAAGAACCTCCCAAATGCACAAAAATGGGGTTACTGGTGAGCTATGGGCTCTCTGAGGCTGAACCAAAGCGCTGTTTCTGTGAACTCCACATCTGGAGATGCTTTGCGGAAATGGAAACCCAGAATCCATTGGATCCAAATGGAATCCCCCAGAATGGGGGAGCCATTAGTGTTTCCCATCTGCGTCCGTTCGGAGCAGTGGTGAAACCCCCATGTCTTCATCCCCTTCAGGCCCTGATTCCATCAGGCCTGTGTCAAAGTCACTTCTGCTCCTGAAGGGCTGCAATGGTGCTGCTGTTCCCAGTGCAAACACTGGTCCAGCTCCAGCAAGGAATGGAGGGTTTGAGTTGCCATTCTCCTCCACCCTTTTAGCTGCCAAGACCACCTATGAAGTGCAGAGTCCAAGAGTTAGCACCAGATACCAAATATATCTGACAAGTGTTCATCAGTCTGTGCTGGAGAGCAGGAGCTGGCTCTCAGGAGAGCCCTAATCTGCCAAAAGAGCAGCTTTTAAAGCCCAGAATACATATTTGTGTCAGGCCTGTGAAATGATACGTTTTATATGTAAGTGCTATTCTGTGGGAGTTATTTATTAGGCAGCTTTAAAGAAAGCAAGAAGTTTTGTTTCTAAATCCTGAGTGCTAATCATTGAAAGCCCTCGTTTTATCTATTTTTGTAGCTTTAATTTTAGCCATTTGCACTTCTGAACCTCAGACTGGGGAATGAAGTGTAACACACAGAACCAGAGGTTCATCTCTTTATACATTTGGAAACGCGCATTTCCCCCACACTGCAAATACATCTCAACACTGGAAGAACCAAGAATCCTGAGCAGGGCCGAGAGAACACGTTTGGTTTGCAAAGTCCAGACACTCCCGAATCCCTCTGCTGTGGCTTCTGGTCAGAGCCACTGGAGAGGCAAGAACAGACATCGAAAAAGCATCAGCGCTCACCACCCACTTCCAAGGAGTTTGAAAACCAAGGTGTCCCAGGATGAGGGCAGAAGGCTCTCAAAGGGTTAAATGCTTCCTGCCTTTAATCTGGAATCACGTAATGTGGAATGAATGTTTCAGCTCAAACTGTTTCCTCACTCTGACAGTTTCATGGTGTGAGGTCAAAGTGTGGGAGAGATGGGGAGAGCAGAGGGGGAGCATGGAGTGGTGAGCTGCTAAATCCAGAGAGACACATCCAGAGAGCCAGAGAAATAAAAAGGGTGCGTTCTCCAGCAGCCTCAACCCAGCTGGAACGGCCGTGGTGGAGCCACGGGCAAACGTGTGTGACTTTAAGGACTTCCTGCTCCGGGCTCCCTCTGCTTCTCCCATGCGCTCCCGCTCGGCTCCGGGCACAGTTCCCACGCTACATTGCAAAATGCGCCTCGAGTTTCTCACAGTTGCTCTGCCCGGACACAAAGTGCAGCTCCAGTCCTTCCTGCACCCTGCACATTCAGGAGGTGGGACTCCTTTGGGGGTACTGCTGCCTGTATTTATTTTCCCTTCCTCTGTGGATCTTTTCCTACACAACCAGATCCGCTCCGTGCACCGAAGTGCTCCACCCAGGGCGGGAAACTTCCATTTAAAACAGATTTCAAATTCATTTGATTTTTTGGACCAACCTGATCTCAGATCACTTCTGAGTGATCAGAGCCATCAGGAGTGGCTTGGTTCTATTTAATTTTCAGGTGTTCCTACAAGGACAAAACGCTCCCTCATTCATGGCTGTCAGCGTGTCAAAACACATTTCTACAGATCAGTGCATCATGTTTGTCTGTTTTCCTTGCACTTTTCACCTCCTCTGC
The DNA here is from genome assembly GCA_013397935.1 of Dasyornis broadbenti. Taxonomy (NCBI): domain Eukaryota; kingdom Metazoa; phylum Chordata; class Aves; order Passeriformes; family Dasyornithidae; genus Dasyornis; species Dasyornis broadbenti. The sequence continues at coordinate 716,759 of VZRN01002597.1, read as the reverse complement.
CACGGGCAAAGGTTTTCATTTGGGGAATTATTGAATTTTTAACCCATCAACATAAACTTCTAATCACTGATACAGGGATTGAGAGAAAAAGAAAACATAAACAATTACACAAACACTTAATTAAATGCATTACGAACCCTCCCTCTTCAGCCAAATACAACAGTCTCGACCTCCCTGTTTTCACCTCGTGTTACTCAGCCGGCCCCAAATCCTTGTTTTTCCTCCTCAAAAACATCTGAGCAAGGGCACCTCGTGCTCCTTTGTGGGGCTGATGCTTTGGCATGTGATGGGCTGTGACAGGCACATGGTCCCCCCCAGGGGTCACCCCCGTGGCCCCTGGCTGCAGTCACTGGGTGCTCGCACCTCAGGGCAATAAACCCTACAATTCATGCCCAGTACACTCCTCCCAAGGAGCAAAGATAAGAACATCCCCCGCCCCAAACCATGGCAGGAGCACAGGAAAATTTGGTAGATCAGCCTGCTGCTGAGAATAGTAAATTCTGCATCTTCCCACCAAAAGATAACAAAAGTCTGAAGGGAATCAGCTGACAAATCCTCTTGCTCAACACCACTCGTCCCTAAGCTGCATGAAAAAAACAAACTCCTTTCATGGCAGGAAATCCTCAGGCCAGTTTGTCACCAGGATTCAGAAAGATTTAAATAACAGAGCTGCTAACAGTGGATTTTGAGTGGTGAATGATACAGCCAGAAAAGCTGGACAGCGAGCATTTCCGCGGGCTGAGAGGTACAAATCCTATTTTTAAGGCAGATGTGGGTTCTAATGCTTTTGGGATAAAGATGCAGGAGGATTCTAGAAATCTTTTTAGGAGTGATTCAGGAAAAGGCCAAACTCCTGCCCACAGCTCCAAACATTCTTTTTCTGAAATGGGCCACACAAAAATTCCCTAGGCCAGACCTACCAGTTTTCAGCATCCAGTTTCACCCTTCAAACAGAGCTGAAAGATCCTAATTTAAATCTGTCTTTTAGCGCTTCTCTGTGTATTTTGGAATGTCCTTTATGGGACACTACCAGCTCCTCTAATCCCGTATCTTCCCGTTCCCTGTCTCTTGGGCATGTTTTCCTGCTGGTGCAAGACACTGCAATCCCAGGGGCCAGGAGCACTGCAGAGAGGTTGTCCCACCCCTGTGTTTCAGTTCCAATGAAATTAAAATGATGCTTCCTTCCTTTGCAAAGTGTTTTGAGATCTATTGATTAAAACTCCTTATGCAAGCCAGGTGTCAGAGTGTCTTCCATATTCAATTGCTGCTCCCTTGTGCAGGAGAAGAGCTGATGGTTTGTTATTAATAGAACAGGAAGCGGGGATTAAACTTTGCTCCCTAATTACAAACAAAAGCTACAAGAGCTCTGCAGCTTCTGGATAAACCAAGGAATGAGCAACTGTTTCTAAGGCAAGTGAATCCCAGAAGTAGAAACCCAGACTGATGTCTCGCAGGGAGCTGAATTAAAACAAGGTCAGGCTGGCAGGCTGCCTCCTCTTCACCTTGTGAATATTCTCCAAGGGAGGGATCTGGAATATAACTGCTCTGACACAGGGTTTCCTGTAGCAAATGCTCTGTGCAGCCTGGGATTTTTTTTATTTAATATGTGCCTAAGCCACATTTTTGAGTGGTGTAAATTGCCAGAGCACCATGGGAGTTTGGGGATCAAAAGAAATCCAGCTGTTGGCTTTTATTAGCTGAGGATTTAACCCAGACTGAAAATCATCCCCAGCAAAAGCCGTTTCTGAGGCTGGGAAGGCAGTGCCACATCTGCAGGTGAAGCAGGGCACCCATCTGCCAAAGCCCAGGATTCATCTGCAATTGCAGGGAGAGCTTTGCATGGGAGCCTTGGAGTCTTCTGGGTGCCTCCATGAAATCACACAGGAAAAGTTTCAGAGCTGTGTAAACAAAAGCTCTGCGTGTTCAGTGGCCCCTCTGATTTGCTTGAAGTTCCTAATGCATATTTTACATTCACTTGCCAGGAATAGCGCAGTGAGATTCATCCCGGCCCAAGAATTCCTGGCGACTGGGATTGATGTCCTTGGGATATCCAACACCCTTTTGTGCAGAGACAGATGGCTCTGAGCGGTATGGGAGTCCTGATCCACCTGTGGGCCGCGGGACTATCACATAACAAATCTGACACCGCAGCAGCAGCCAAATGGATTATTTATAGGTGCATATCGGTTCTATATGGCACAGAAGGTCACGGGGTCCCACAGGCCACGCTGGTACATCCAGAGAGCGCAGCCACGCCAGGCCCAGCCCTGGAAGCAGCAGAGCTCCTTGAGCAGAAAGCTCCATTCTAAAATGAGCAGTCCCTGCTGCAGAATGCAGCCCTGTGCTAACACAGCCGTGCTGCTCCCGCTTTGGGATTGGTTTGGATGGCATCCGCTGGGGACTCGCCGCCCCACGCTCCATTGTGTGCTGTGGCCGTGCCCTTGGCGTTCCGCAGCTGGGAATTTGTTCTGGAAAGGCTGCGCGCTCACCCACCCACCGCAGGAACAATGCAATGGGATTTTTCTCTAAGTGCTCGTAATTATCAAAGCGCAACCCATGTAATGATCCAGCCCTGCTCGACATCAATGGAAAAATACACAGACAAAGAATTACCTCCCCACTGCTTTTCAATGGCACAATAAAGTAAATAATCTGGCCACAAGAATTCAGCCTGAATCCATCAGCAGCATCATCGCCCTGCCGTTAAAGTTCGAGCTGTGTTTAAAAGATGGTCTCTGCTGTGAGCAGCTCCCAAGTGCTGCACACCTGCTGCGCTGTGAGTTGGAGGCGTGGCAGTGTCCTGGGAACATCCCAGCTCACCAAACATCTTCATTTATCACAACATCAGTGATGGCAGGGGCTGTGCCTGCCCAGAAATCCCTGTCTCAGAAGGAGCTCTCACATAAAAATAAACAGGACTCTCTTGGGCTGTTATTTAGCAGGGCATAAAAGTGACTGAGGAGATACTGATGAAACCAGTCATGGAAAATTTGGGTCATATTATTTAAATTGAGTTTTCTGGGTATGTTCCTTCTTTGGTGTGTTTCCCTCCCTCTGTTGGTTCTGATGCTGAAGGCAGCTACCAAGCACCAAGGTCTTTGAGTGCTCTGCTGACCCTTCACACCAAATTTACCTCTCAGTGTTGCAGTAAAGTCCAGACGCCCCAAAAGGAAATCGTCACTGCCTGTGAAGAAGAGGGCAGAAAATAAAATTAACGGTGAGGAACCACTTGGCCTAGTCCATTATATGAGTTTCATGACACCCAAAAATTTTTGAAACATAAATTTAGTACCATCATATTTCAAGTAATTATAAAGAAAAAAAAACCCAAAAATCCCCTTCCCATTGTCAACCTGTTTTCCTATTAGTATTTCTGCATGCGTGAGATTTTTCACTTGATTTCAGTGGATCAACTTGTGGAATACCTTTTTGCCTTGAAATTCCACCTTCTTTTAAGAAAGATACTTTAACCTGAATTCTAAGAAGGAGAAAAAAGGAGCTGGGACATTGGCTGGTGCTACAGCTGTGGTTCCCAGATCACTGACAGTTTACAAGGCCATGAGAAAAGACCTGCGGAGCCACACTGTCCTTTCAACTTTCGGCTGAAAATGCTGGGCAGGTGCATGGCAGTGCTTTCTTTCTGGCTAAAAGCACTCCATAGCCCCACAAACCTGGGAATTTGGAGTCTAGACTAGATTAGGCTTTCAAAGAAGGATAAAAGCAAGTTAGTTTTGTATTCTATTAACCCAATTACATTATAAATGATTATTCTCGGTTCTTCATTTGTACCTCATTTCTTTGACATCCTCTCTACATTTTCCATGGAGGCTTTTCCGTGTCACTGAACGCTCAGGTTTGTGTTGTGCCACTTGTGAGCGACAGAAGGGCTGTGTGGAGGGGTGTTCTTTATACCAGACTTTAGGGCCAGCATTTTCCACTGCCAATGTCCCAAATTATGTGCTTCGACTGCTCCCACTCAGGCATCCAACCAAGCATCTGGGGATTTAATGGCAGGGGATGGCAGCTCACCTGATATCCATGGGTGTGTAATTGACCTGTGTGGACATCAGAGTAGAATTTGGCGAAATATCAGCTGGGACATCATAGTTAAACCACAGAAAACAAGGCTTGGTAGAAGAATTTTGCTGTAGATAAAAAACTATTTAAAAAAAATTAAGACCAGAACGGACCAAGAAGGATTGAACTGGTATGGGGCAATTTCTCAAATTTCTGAAGGATCTGACCTGCAACCAATCTCATAAAATACTTTTTCTGCAGGACCCTGGCACAGACTGTCAGAACACGTGAGTGAAACTCGCTGATGCTGTAAAGCTGGGAGGCACCATTAATATACAGGAGGCTCCGAGTGCCCTGCAGGAAGAACGGCATCCCTCTGGAGAATTGGATCATGGTAATGGGATGCAAGAACAAACGCCTTGGGACTGAGAACAAGAATTTCTCCTCTAATCAGTCAGAAGCAGCACAGGAAGAGAAAGGCCGGAGTATATTCCCAGCAGCATGTATGGATGTCATTGTGTTGCAGCCCTGAAACAGGAAATGGGATCTGAGGGTGAAATAATTACAGCAGAGCTGACGGTGGGAGTGGCACTTACACAGCTGCCTGAGACCTTCCCTGGTCCTGCCCCAGCCCTGGGCACCCATACCCGGTGTAGGAGAGGAGTAACTGAGGGCAGGAAAGCTGTCACATCCCAGGAGGCTGAAACTGTGATTATATTTTTGTATCTCTGCGCTCCAAAGAGCCTGGAGTGGGTACAGATGTGGTTTTATGTCCAAGTGACACAGCGTGTGGGAATGTGAGCTCAGGTGGGGTTGGATGTTTGGGGGTAGGGCCCCACTGCAACCTCCACCTGCTTGTTCCTGCCCCACAGGCTGCTCATCCCTGTCCTGCTGACACAGACATCCTGCAGAAGGGAGGCAGAAAACCGATCCACCCCGAGAACAGTGCAGCAGCAATGAAAAGGTCATTTTTCCAGATCCAGTCTCCAGACTGTCAAGCACACCCAGGCTTCTTTGAAATCTGAGACTGGCTCAGTCAACGGTGACTTGGGAATCTTGGCCAAGTTGCATTTCCATTGTAGTGAGAGGCCTTCCCGCAGGTGCCTTCTTTGGTGGTGTGGAATGAATGCCCAGAAGAAACAAAGCTGCTTGCTACGCACCCATTGCAGTGCTGAGGAAAACTTGTTAGCTAAGGAACAACACCGAGCAGGAATCACCGAGGAAAGCGGCCATGGATTCCCAGTAGTGTGGGAATTAGAAGCTGGCTTTATCCACTGCAGCAGGTGAAGCTCCAAGACACAGGGCCATGGTTTAGGTGCAAGTGCTGGGGCCCCAGTGACTGCAAATCTGCAATGACACCTACTGGTAACCAGAGATGTTCCCGCTTCCAAACCCAAGAGATTTATTTTACATCCGGCCTTTTCAGCACCAAGGTTCCCCACAGTGGTTTTGTACATCCCAGTGCAGAAAGCCGGGCTCTGCTTAGCCACATTTTCAAACCACCCATTTACAATTTCTGTCTCCTGATGAGAGCGGAATAACCCATGTTGGCCTCATCAGTGTGTGCCCAGTGTGGGCACTGGGAGCTCAGTGCTCCTCTCCATCAGCCCAGTCAGGTGAGGATGGCATGGAGCTCTCCTGGACCACTCCTGTATCTCCACAGGAATGGTTGTGTTATCCTACAGGACAGGAGTTACCCCTAAACTCCCTCCTTGGCACAGCTGCTCTCTGAAAGCCTTGGATGGTGACATTCTTTATGTGCAGCTGCCCGCGGTAACACCCAGATCACCCCTGACCTGGGGACATCAAGCAAGCACCACTTCCAATAAAACAGTCCTGATGCACAGAGCAAGGGAAACTAAGAGTTGTTGACTTTACACTGGAAAGTTTCAAAGCCAGTAATATTTCCCTCAAAACCCTCTTTTTTCGCCACCTGAAGATGAAGGCTTTGACCAAATCTGTGGACTGGTGGTGCACTGAGCACTTCAACAAGCAGGGGAAGACAGGAGACGTGGCCAGACTGTGCAGAGTCTCAATCCTCAGCTCAGAGTTAGCACTGGGCATTCTCATTTTGAAGATATAACGTGGAAGGAAAGGGAGTGGGGAGGGAGAACCCATGTATTTGGAAAGTTGGATGGGTTTTAACCTGTATCCTGTCAGTCTGCTGGAACTCTGCCAGAATGATTTCTGCTTGGACAGGCTGCCATAAATTACAGGAGAAATCCAAGCGAAGTATTTAGGCTCAGGAATCCCACTTGGGAGTTTCTTGCTGAACTCCTCAGATTTGTCCCAAATTTTAAAATGTCTCCTGTGTCTTTTTGCAACATTTCTAGGTGACACCACAGCCATGCACAAATAATGTAAGTTCCCTAAACTATTTCTAATTTCTAAATTATTTCTAAGACTTTAACACTGGAAATGATTCATTTGCATTAACGAAAACCCACGGTGAGAATGTTCTGTATTTGTTAATAGGTAAAGAGCAGGACAGAGGGATTATCTGCTGGCATCCCTGAAGAGCACACAGCCCAGATTAATGTCAGTACCTCTGGATATCTCCAGAGCACACATAAATAGAGCTGAGGGCCAGTTTTCCAGCTTCTCACTACAACCAGGAGAAATGAGCACTTGAAGGGCACACTTTGTCTTATCCTGGACGTCTGGAAAGATCTCTGCCAGGGTGAGATGAATTGTGCCTCAGAGAGGAACCTCTTTTTCCCTTATTTGGACACACCATATATATCAGCTTTACACAACAGATACAAAAACCTTGTCTAAAAGATCCTGTAAGGAGAGTTTGGACAACTCTCTGCTGTGGCAAATGTTGAGTGTGGAGAGATGAGCTCTCCTCTCGTGTTACAGGAGAGATTTTCTTGCATCAGTTTTTGCTGCACATTGCATGAGTTTCTACTGCAGACACCTAAAGGGAGGCCTTGCTGTTCCTCTTATGAAGAGATTACAATTTTTAAATTAAATTTTCATCTGAAATAAGTTTGATATGATCTCATTAGCCCACACGCTTTAAAGCTTACCATTACCTCCTTGAAAAACTCAAGTGGGTCAAACAACACCCACAAGAACTGGGCACCCAAAGCCCCCAGAGGCTCCTCCAGTGGCACAAAACCTCTCAGCCGAGGCTGTACCAAGGACTTGTCAGAATGGAAGCACCGCTGCTTGATGAGGGGAACAACTGCATCATGTTTGCCTTGTTTTTCTACCAAATCCCGCCACACTTCAGGCTCTCTCTTGTTTGACACACCAGGAGCAAAAGGAGCTGGTGGTAAAAGTTCCTACAGCAGCTCCCAGGAGTTTTCCCTTGCGTTAAACATTTCTAGGAGCTCTGTAACTACAGCCACTGAGGGGCAATTCTTGCTCAGCACAGAAAACCATCCCAGGCTGCAGAGCAGCATTTGGGCTCTTCATTTGGGCAAAAGGAGCATTTTGCTCGTCCCAAACTTTCTGTGCTAAAATAACACGTAGAACACGCGCTCTTCTTATGTGCCTCCAGGAAACAATCCAGCTCACAAATGGGCTGGTTTGCCATGGCTGTAACAGACAGAGCTAATATAGTATTTACTTAATCTGGCAATTCTTGATATCTTCCTTTAATTAGCGCTAAATACAGTCTGTTCTTGAAATTCATTTATTTATACGACTCAGCGTCCCCACTGATAGAATCAAATGAAAACTCTGCCTGCAAATATGTTTTCCCTCCTGCATTTGGAGCTCCTGGCATTCCACAACACTTTGAGGCCAAAGTCTGCGACTTAAGAGAACCAATTCTTTGGCAGGAGTCACTTCTTGTGAAACTATTTTTGGCCCAGAACAACAAGGCTTATGTAGCTCCCCACAGCTCCCTATCACTAAAATACCACAGGCTGTGATGGAATGAGGAGCCACGGGGCTAAGCCAGCGTCCTTTGGATCACTGGAAATCCGAGAGGCTGAGCCAATTGAAGAGCCGGCTGTAAGAAAAGATGGATTTCCTTTTTCTCCAAAATCACGTTATCGTCAACACTTGTCGAGCCCGGGGTTTGTCTGTGGATCAGGTCCTGAAGCACCCGATGGAAGTGCCCAATTCCCACCCCTGTGCATGTCTGGGATAAGCAGGAGATGGGAAACCCCTGAATTTACCTCATGAATCTCACACACACAAAGGCTGCAGGGGAAATGAGGGTGGTTTTCATTGCGTAACGCCCTGGAATGTGACAGACACCTCCAAAGGAACTCTGAAAAGTCTGATCAGAGGCAGCACAGCAGAGCATCCTGAGCCACCCTGCGACAACAAACCAGGAAAAGCTGGGAATTGATTCTGGAGAACCTGGGACTGCTTGGCAAAGGTCAGAGCCTCACATATCTCCTACTCTTTGCAGGGATTTTTTCCCCTCAAGCCCCAAACCTGAGCATTATCCTCATGCTGTGGGCAGAGGGGTGGTGTCCCTGGATGCTGTCATACACAGGGAAATGCAGTTTCTGCACTTCCTCAGGGCACAAGGCTTGACACAGAATAAAAATTAACATGCAGAAGTCTCCTTTCCGCCCCTTTTGGAATCATTTCTACCTCTTCAAAGAAACGGGAAACAAATGAGATTTCACCCACAGAGCATCGTGACACTTTACAGCCTTTTAGCAATGAAAGCAGCAACAGAAAAATTGGGGAAACAGAACCAAAGCTGCTGGATGCCAGTATGCAATTAATCCCTTTTCATTTGCTACTTCAGATTTTATTAATATAAGAGAAGGGGGAAAAAGGGATCAGAGCTGAATCAAACACTTCACAGCAAGAAGAGCAAGGATTTTTTTCTAAAATCTTGTTATTTTCTAGCATACAATAGGAACCAAATGTCTCCATCAGGATTAGGCCATAAGCCACCCACAAAAACCAAGCATTGCCGAATATAAACTCTCCCAATTCTATTTTTTTTCCCCTGTCAACAAACAAAACACCATCAGCTTGTTTACACAGAGCAGTAAGCAGCTTTGCAATTCAGTTAGGCAAAAATTGAACAGCAGATTTGCATGCTTGTCCATGCAAATGGAGCATTTATCAAGGCAGCAGAGAGGTGGGAATGGCCAGTTCTCTCACCAGGATAAATTGCAAGGCTTGTTGGGCTGCAAAGAGGAACCACAATAAAAGAGCAAGGCAGGGTGAAGGGCCAAGCATTCCCATTTTCCTCTGGGAAGTTGTTAGCACGAATTAGGAACTGTTAGTCACCGCAGAGTGTGGGTACAGCACGCAGGCAATGATCAACAGCACTTCCAGGGAGAGCTTTTCTAAACCCAGAAACTAATTTATGAAAAAGTTAACTCCTTCCCCACCATGGAATTCCATGGAATTGACCCTGCTGCAGCCCTGGGCAAGGCACTGTGTCTCCTTCTCTTTTTAAGCTGCTGAAGGATTGACTTGATCCTGTCTCAGAATGAATCAAACACAGCGGTGATGTTCATGTAACAGGGAATGGGGGTTAAAATCCTGGGAAACTGCTGTAAAAACCCACCTGACACCAAGACAACTCCATCAAAGGTAGATCAGCCAACAAGGGAAATGACAGCTCAGGGCTGGAGTCTGGTTTTGAACATTTCCAAACATGAGGCTTTAGGACTTGGCTTATCACGACTTTAAACCGCAGGCAGAGATCTGAGCATATTTCACATTTACATTTACACTTTTACAGAGTTTTACATTCCACTCAAATGCTGGATTAGAAGTGTTTCAATTATTTCCAGCCATCTTGTCAGAAAGCCTCAGTTCTGGTTATTTGTTGTGTGTATTTTTCTTTAAGGCCGTGGCACAGAGCAAGGCTTTGTGGATCAGCACATCAAAAGCTGATTGCTATTGTTTGGAGAGATGCTTGTTCACCCAATTACAAAAAAGCCAACATTCAGTAAATCACGTTGATGTGAAGAACATTTCAGTTTCAAAAGATGAGATCATGTAACCTCAGCTTTTCTGTCTGTTATTTACAGTGGGTGGGCAGAATTCTTGCAGTTGTGCTTTTCAACAACCTTCATATATTTAGTGAGAAATCTCTGTTTCTGGAAGCTTTCTGTGTTGTCATGGAAATTATCACCATGTCCCTAAGACTAGGATAGCAATTTTATGACAAATTACAGGAGAGAGGGAAGGAGAATATTTTGGCCTAAAACAATACTTAGAAGGAAAGAAAAAAAAAACGCACACACAACGTTTTTGGACTCTTAAAAGGCATCCAATTAAAGATTACTCTTTAATCTCTGCCCATTCTTTATAACCAGTCAAGTACAAAATCTAAAAATCTGTGGGAGGGGTATTTTTTGTAGGATTCAATGGAGAGCAGCCCATGCTGCCCTATATCATCCAGGGAAGATTGGCCAGGACATCTCAGGCTGCTTCCAACCTTTTTTTCCTGAGCATCACACACCAAAATCAAGGAACAAACCATTCCAGAACACAATGATCTCAGGAAGATTTCTGACCATTTTAATCTGAACCTCGCAGGCTGTGCCTGTTGTAGACACCTTGTGCGATCACCAAACCTTTGAAAACTGCTCCGGCTGATTTTTAACAACAGAGGAAACACTTCCCAGGCAAGGAAAGGGATGTGAAAATCGATTTTAGCTGAAGAGAGAAGATGTTTTTCCCCTATTGCTGCACTCCAAGCTTTGCAGAGGTGTCCAGACATGTGGCAAGGAAAGGAAGATGTAGAAGCCAGCTTTGCCTTCACCAGGCCTAGAGGGGTGAGAGCAAAAGGCTGATCCCAGAAAGATTAAAGCCCAGATAATAAACAATGCAGCTCTTGCTAAACCTTCAACCCTGCTGCCTTTCCCGCTTACCTGGACTCACTGACTAGAACACCAAAGGATGAAAAATTCCTGCTGCTTTCCATTTAGGGCATAACTAATTGACATACAAACAGAAATGGCAGTTAAGCAGCTGCCTAAAAGCCCGAAATACCTACAATTATTCATAACACACCTGATACTTTTTATACTTTTAAAGTGAAAAACAAAGGGGGAAAATTAAACTTAAAAAAAAAGGGTCAAAATGTTTTTGTCTTTTATTTTTTCCCCTCAAGAGATTGTTGCATATTTTGGTTTTCAAATTATTCTTAAAATTAATTTTAACTTCTTTTTTGGTGCAAGTAGCACAACACAGGAGCACGTGGAATCAAAGCAAGGATATTTCAACCTGTTGCTGGCTGCACATGGCCAGAGCACAGCTCAGTGCCAGAAGCAGGGGACAGGCTGCCCAGGGAAGTCCCCATCCCTGCAGGGATTTAAAAGATGAGTAAATGTGGCACTTGGGGACATGGGTTAGTGGTGGCCTTGGCAGTGCTGGACTTGGTGACCTTAAGGGACTTTTCCAACTTAAATCATTCTGTTTGAGCTGCTTTTAGTTCAGTTCCTGGAAAACCTATAAAAGGACTTGATGAATCAGATCCTGGATTTAATAAAGCTCTTAGTAATGAACCGAAAATATCTTTTTTTCTAATATTGATATTCAAAACTGTAGCTCATTTCAGGAATTTGGAGTTCCAAGAATTTTATTTGCCTACAACTTTCTAGCTAGCAAAAGCACTTCTTTCGCTTATAAAAGGTTTTTCACATTAAAGGAGATTTGGCAAAATGAGACGGTCCTAAAATAAAGCCCAACAAATCCCGGGAGCTTTGAGTTTCTCCTTTGAATGCGGTATGAAGTGCTCAAGTAGCAATTCCAGGCACTGACCAGGAGAGAGCAGGCACAGACAAGGATTTGAGGATGCAGCCCCAAAGTCGTAGCGAGCTCCTGCTTTGAGTGCTAAAGCTGAGAGAAGGACCAGGGTGATTTTAATGCCGTAATTTACTGATGTGTGAGTATCATAAAAAGTCTCCAAACCGCAGTGATTGCAGCTGACATTACAGGAGGAAGTTCTCTGCCAGGGGACAAAACCTCCTCCTTAAAAAACAAATCAAATCCCTGATTTTCTTCCTGGTTGAAAAGAACTTGTTTCAGCGCAATCATTTCTTTCAAAAGAATAAAGAAGCTTCCATGTCTGAAAACCACCCAGAAAGGTGTTTAGAGACCCAAATCCTGGTTATGGTGCCGGGGCTGCCCAATTGGGATGGGGATGGCTTTGGAGTTCGGAATGGCTGGTTAAACTCCAGCCGTTCCATTGGGATGGAATGGTTTTAGAGATCGGAATGGCTGGTTCAAGCTCCATTGGGACTGGGATGGCTTTGGAGATCGGAATGGCTGGTTAAATTCCATTGGGATTGGGATGGCTTTGGAGACTGGAATGGCTGGTTAAATTCCATTGGGATTGGGATGGCTTTGGAGATTGGAATGGCTGGTTCAAGCTCCATTGGGATTGGGATGGCTTTGGAGACTGGAATGGTTAAAGGCCTGCACACAAGGGCCAGGGAAAGACAAACAAGCCTCAAAGGCACCCCACACCCCCTGGACCTGATAGCATCCTCCAGCCACTTCAAACGAGCCCAGGCCTGTTTGATATTCCCTTTTCCTCCTTGAATTTGGAAACATGTAAACAGAGAGAGAGGACCAGAAGCCTTGGGCTGGGATCTGCAGAGGGAAGTGGGAGGGGTGCAGGGCCCGGCTGGCCTGGCCTGGCTGTTGTCAGACAGGAAGGGCTCTGAGCTGCCGGCTCCTGGAGATCAAACAGAGGATCCAGCCCCTCGGAGGATCCATGGTTTTTATACATTTGGGAACTTCCTGGCCTGGCACGCGGTTACCCTACAGATTCTCTGCCAGAGCTCCTTTGCTTGCTGTCAGGGTTTTGTTGCAATTCTTGAGAGCTGTCCAGCTCCTCTGGATGACCTCACTCCTGGAATTTGCTGTGCACATATAGTCCTCAGCCTTTGGAATAAGGAGGACATTTTAAAGAGCCACAGGAGAAAGCCCCAAACCTGTAACCTTAAAGGATGCAAATCCAGGAAGAAAGCAAAAATAACCCAGTGTTTATTATTTTTAGGTTAGTGAGAATTTTATGAACCATCTCATAGCTGGATGTCTGACTCACGATACTTAAAAGCTTGAGGATGTCAAACCTATAATTATTTACTACTGGAAAATCAAAGAGAAACAGCGATTTTCATAAACCTCAAGCTTCAGAACAGAAGCCAATCTCTGCTTGCACCAAGAGCTTGTTTTTGAAGTAGGTTATTTTAGAAAAGCTCTTGATGGAAATTCCTCTAAAACATCCTGTCCTGACTGCTGGAGAGGGTAAATGAATAAATGAGCCACTGGTCAGACGGGTCAGCACTTCCCTGAGCAGTGAGGTGCCTGCTGACCAAAACCTGCCGTCAGCAAAACGTGAATAATTCCTCAAGGCTCACTGAAGCCATCCCTGTCCATCCCGAGGTGTCACCACTTTTGTTGCTACTCTGTTGGAAAATAAGAGGAAAAAACCACTTTGCCTGAGATATTTCCCCTCAGAGCCCTTCACTAAGAGGAATTTCTCATTATCTCTCTCCACAGCCCTCGCTCAGACTCCCAGCCTGTCTTCAAAGCATCTTTTTACAGGTCCCACAGAACTTTTCCAGCTGTTCTTTGCAAAACAAATTCCTGTTGCCCTTCCACCCGTGGCAATCAGAGCCCACCTTCTTCCTTTTTGCTTAAAATTGGGGTCACTTTGCCCATTTCCCGATACTGACATTGCAGAGTTGGGTTTGTAATTCCCATTACTGTTACCAAACCGACTCCAGGGACCAACACGCTACAGAAAAAGCATCTTTGCTTGGTGAAGTTTTTGAAAGTCTTTGAATTTTTGAAATCCAGGTGGGATGAGCTTCCAGCAGCACTTGTGCAAACGGGGCTGTGCTGCAGAGCAAAGCAGGACAGAAACAAGAGATCTAAAGGCTGCTGTCTGCACGCTCTCGGGCTGCTTCCCTTTGCTTTACCAGGGCGCCTGACATTAAAAGCAGCCTCGCAGTTGAAAGGTCGTGTGAGGCTGCAGCTGGATCTGAAAGGCTCCCCAGGAAAACCCTCCGCGGTGAGCGAGTGCCTGGGTGGGGATGGCCTCTGCACAGCGGCTTTTATTCCGCCTCCGTCTGAATGGCTTTGGAAGCCTCTTCCATGGAGAGCCGAGCTTTACCCCTCCTCTGCTCCCTCCTTCTGCCACTTTCATGTTTTGTACTTCAGAGCTGGGCAGCTCTGCTGGCCAGGGTCAGCACAAGGTCATGACTTGTGCCAGGAGGTTAACGCAGTTGTTAAGTAACAACATGAGTCCTGTCAATGGCATGAATATTCCACCCCACCCTCTCCCAGACGCACACACGCTCCGCTGTCTCCCGGCTGCAGCCTCGGCTGAATACTTGGGAATGGCAGGGCGATCACGGGAATCTCTTGGACACCACGCCGTGCAGTTACACGTGATTCAACTACCGCTCATTGAACACATGGAAGGATTTCCGATCGTTTCAAAAACTTGGGCAAATATCGTGGCTGCCTTGTGGGAGCTGAAAATGCTAAATGTTGAGTGCGCTGTTGACGTTACATGGAGCGCAAGGACAGGAAAGCGCAGGTTGACCCAAATCTCTACATTTGCTGAATGTTTGCAGTATTAATTCACTTTAAGGGGGCCTGTATAAGTCACAGAAACTGCAAACAAACCCATGGCTAGATTTACTTTTGAAAAATTTGAAAGTTGTATCGTTTTCAACACACATACTCAGGAAACAGCTTAGGTGACCTGAGTGAGACTTTTGAGGATGGAGATGTGAAAATCATGGAACTGTATTTCGAGATTGCACATTTTTGCAATCAGAGCACTTTGATGTGAGGGTTGGTTTTGGGAGGATGAGGAGGAAGAGGGAGATGAAAGAAGGGCTTAGAAAGTGTCAAGCCAAGAAACACTAATATTTTTCTACCCTTTTCTGACGAGCCCCTGAGGAATGCATTATTGGACTAAGACCTTAACAGGTATTTCCCATTTCTGTTTTCTGTCCTTCAGATGAAGATAATCCCTGTTATTTGCAATTAACCAGCATAACTGACAGCAGGATACTGGATGAGACACCACCATCAGAATACAGTACAAGGTTTGATAACAACACAGGAGCATGAGAGGGCCAATAGTTATGGCTGGAGAAGAGAAATCCCACCGTCTGCTTTGCTAATGACAGAGCTCTGTCTGTGTCTGAATCCCTCAATTACCTCCCTCCCTTAATCTGATGGGAATCTTTTGATCTCAGCTGGATCTGGCCCCTCCGTTTACAAAGCACTGTTACAGACAGATAAAGCCGCCTGAAAACAAATCAGTCGAATCAGAAGACCCTGGAAAAGAAGCCAAATGATCTCAAGTCAAAAATCTGCAACCTCACTAAGATTTTGAATCCAGGATCATCCCTGAAAGAAGGGGCTGAGGTGAGCTATACTTAGGTCTGACTCTAAATAATAATCAAAGCACAATTTCCCTCCTGGAAAGAGAAATGAAAATCCAAATCTATTCATTTAACAGCCTTCTCAATAACCACACAGCTTCAGACTTGTCAAATCTCACAACGGTGTTGGATTTGTAAACCACCAGGTATTTCACAGCTACCTTTCACAGTTTGGCAGAGCTATCAGGGAAAGAAAGCAGATTGCATTTCTCCAGAAGAGCAGATGTCAAGGCATTTAGAAAGGGTTATTTTTGACAGAATTGGGAATACAATGGAATTTTGGGCTGCAGCGTAAACTGCAAAGCTGTGACTAATAATTCATAGCCAATACCAAGCAATAGAAGCACAGACATGCAAAACTGAATTCCTCTGTGATGCAACACCTCTGAAAAAGGTGCTGTGGCCACGAAGCGCTGTCTCACAAGGTGACACATCCCAGCAGGGCCGTGCCAGTCACCAGAAATCCCCCAGGTGTCAAGTACGGGAAAGGAAATCCAGCTGTGTTGTTTTTCTGCTCGGCTCAGCTGTTACCCAATGGATGGGTGCGGTGGTGGAGCTGTGGAATGAGTCTCAGAGGACTGACACCCACCGAGCACTGCCTTGCCTTTGTTTCAGACCTCCAAAGGATTATTCGAGGTGAACACAGAAAATAAATACAACAATTTATTATTTTATGGGCAGCCTCATGTGTTATTTGGTTGTATCTTCTGTGCTCAGTGAAACCTTTAATGTTCAAGATGGGTCTGATGCTATGACAGAACCAGAGGTGCCAGGTTTCGCTCCGGACACTTGTCACTAAAGAAGCTCGAAGAGCAACTGCCGCGGTTTTATGTGGCTTTCCATCAAGGCACAGCAGCTGCCCCGTTATAAAGCAGCTACAAAGCGTCTGTGGGGGGCCCCGGAGCAGGCAGTTGGCTGCTCCGTGCCAGGGATGGGCAGAGAGCAGAGTTAAGCACAGCAGGACAATGGGGGGCCCGAGGGAACTGGGGCTTTTCGTTCCTAAAGAGGTTTGGGAGAGGGAATGCTCAGAAGCAGGCACGGGGCAAACCACAGGCAGCACAATCTGCTCCTTCTTCTTTGCCCCAAGGAGATTTCTAATCTTCACTTGCAGCTAAATGGCCATTGTATTCCAGACTCACCAAAGGGCTCAGATCCCAGCGTCTCCTCTCTGAATTCCAGCTAAGAGTGGCTAAACAGGGCCTGGATTCACCTCCAGCCCAAGATAATTTTTATTTCCCACTGCCAGAAGAGCAGTTCTTCTTTGCTATTTACTTTTGTGGTAGTAAATAGACCAAAACCCTTCTCCCCCTCAGACTTCTGTTGTCAGATTCTTCCTCAAGACTCTCGCTGTTTATCTGTGATCCCCGCAAACCACCAGAGTTCCACACAACATGTATGGTATCAAGTGTATCAGCACTTATAACCAAGTTATAATATTTTTTGTCCAAGTGCTGCTTGCTGGAGAAAATACTTAAGGCGAGGACCGGAAAGCTAAGCAGGGAAAGAAATTGCTTACAACAACCTATGTCACACTATGATGAAAAAATACAAAATTTAGGTAGACTAGAAAAAACTCACTAATGTATAAAAATGCCTCTGCAGGGGAAGCTATCAATGAACCTAGGGATAACTGGGAAATGTGCTATGGACTAAGAAGCAGACTGGAGAGCTGTGGGACAGAGCCCAGCACAAATCATGCCAGCAGAGGGTACTCCTACTTTACCGCTGCCCTGCTCCCGAGGGAGGGACGGCCTGGGGGACAGCAGGGGAGCCTCGGGAACAGGCAAAGTGAGCGAAGGGATGCCAGCAGCTCTCCTGTCACCAAGGAGCTCCGTTGGGAGCAGCCCTGAGCAATGGAGCAAGGAAAAGAACATAAATCAAACTTTGCAAATGGTGCCAAAGACAATGATTTGTAGGTTGTTTCCAAAAAGCTGCTCTTTAACCCTCAGGCTTCCGGGACAAGCAGAAGGTCGCAATCATTACAAACAGCTGGATTGATGGAATTATCCTCGTGGATTTTTTTATGCTTCTGTAGATAAATATCACAGGTAAGGGAATAAAAATCCAAATGTAAGACATATTATCAGTGTGTGTGCTCAGAGCAATGCAGATTGGGAAATAAACAACTGAATATACGCACTTTACCTGCTACGCCTGTTGGCATTAATTGATGTGAAAATAATCCCACAGATCTCTTCACTGAAGCTGTGACACCACTACAACACCTGGGGTTTGAGCAGGGCTCATTCTCCATCTTCCACCACAGGGCACAGGCTGGACTAGGAGTAGCCAGAATATTCAGCGGAAATCCCAAAAAGCAAGCATTCCTCAGAGAAAAAGCAAATCAGGCACTGAGATTTTTTTTTTATTATTATAAAGGAAGCTTGAGAGCAGAGAGCAGCAGGAAAAATTCAGCTACCACATGATCTATTCCTATAAGACCAGCTTAAAGTTTACCTGCAGTGTTTGGAGCAGCCTCAGTTGTACTCTGACCACACATGGCAAAGGCTGGAGGACTCTTTTTTCCACCTGAGCTTGGTGTCATCCAGGGACAGGTTTCTGTCCTGCTCCTTACCTCACACCCACAGTCAGTGCTGTTGTAGTCAGGCAGAGAACACCGCTGTTTGCAGAGGTGCTGCTGAACTGAGAAGTCTGTGTTGGTATCAGCATTTTTGTTTGTGCGTAGATAACTAACTGTAATTAACACGGCTGTCATTCTATTCTATTCTATTCTATTCTATTCTATTCTATTCTATTCTATTCTATTCTATTCTATTCTATTCTATTCTATTCTATTCTATTCTATTCTATTCTATTCTATTCTATTCTATTCGTATCTTACTCGAAGCAAACTTTGCTTTGGATTGCAACAATGTGACCGATTCACGCTGCTCCGCCCCCAGGTCCATGGAAGCAACACCTCAATGCCAAGAAAAAGGAACTTCCTTGTGGCGTACTCACAAAATAGCCTTTTCAGAAGTAACACTTCGTGACCAGTGTTTAATAACACAAAATGACTGAGTATCAAGTTGCCTTTTACCTTGCTTTGAACCCTAAATTAACTGCTACTGTAACATCAGCACTGCAACTCGGAGTCATATCAGAGATAAAAATAGCATGCCTGGCTTGAACTTGGGTCCTTATCCGGCAAATTCTTCCCAAAATTCCACACACGAGCTTTCCTCTCCCCAGCAGCAAATTAAACCACTCAGGAAGCTTTCATTTTTGTAGAAAGCTGGAGGAGTGCTGAGCTAATTTCCACAATTAGCAAAAGAATAAAGACAAATACAAGCTGATGTAAATAAGAATAAAAGCAGCTCCTCGGGTTCTATTAAACCCGTTCTTTGTTGTGCTGTAGTGACTAAACCACGGTTTCTACAGCAGTAATCTGAACTGGAAACTGGGGCTCTGCCAGCAGGCAAAGCTGCACATTCATATCTGCAAAGCGCTTTTTGATCAGGGCAAAAGAAATTAAGAAGGGTCAAGTGTTATGAGTAAAGAAGACAAACTTGCCAGTGGACTCATCAGCAGAGGGGAACTTCCATGGCTCATGAGGAATGCAGCTGGGCCAGAAATCAAAAGATGTCCTGTGAGCTGCAAAACCAAAAGAAAAGCATCTTCAGCCACAGGAGGGAATTGCTGGATCTGTGAGATGGAGTAGGCAGCTGAAAATACGGTTGTGGTAATTCATTTTTGGGGATATATTTCAGTCCCACAGCTGAAGAAATTCTTAAGTAGCAAAACCCTGGTATGCAGATTAATCGTTTGGATATCCCTCACTTAAGCAGAGATTTTGTGGGTTTGGCTTTTTTGGTTGGTTGGATTTTGGTTGGGTGTTTTTTTTCAGTTGTTAATATGTAATGATCATTAGTTTGAGCATTGAATCTTCTGAAAAATGAACAAAGGATAATAGTAGAAGTGAGCAGCAATTTCTGCTCTTGATAGTTGAATAGATTGAATGTCAAATCACTTCCTGTCAGAAAACACACTGGGATATAGCAGATGATACTCCCAGGGCAGCTGGCTCCCAAATACCCCTTCTCTGAGGAGGACAAACAGTGGAGCTGTTGCATTTCTTCTGAATTCAGAGCTGGGCTCCACATTCCAACCAAAAGTGAATGTTCAAGTGGGCTGTGACCAAAAGAGCAGTTTTAATTTATGTACTTCGGTGACTATTATATCACAGATCTGTGCTCCCTTTCACCTGACATCCCTTGAGTTTTTATTAAAATTATTATTAAAGGAATTCCTTGAGTACATTTCTCGTTTTCCTGTGCAATAATGAATCCAATCCAGGAGAGAACTGAAATGGAGCAGGATCTTTCCAGTCAGGTCCATCATAGCAACACCTTGGTCAAAGCACAAATGAAGGCTTTTCTGGTGAAGATCTATTTAAAATATCTGACTGCAGTCACAGATATTTCCTATTTCTGAAAGTAACTCTTTCATACCAAAGCCAGACTCCTTCATTTTCCCAGTCAAACTATTTTCACTTCTTTCAACAATTTGAAGCTCTTACAAGTGTGGATGACTGGGCTGGAGGCAGACGTGCCTTATCCCAAACTCTTTTATTATGCTCAGACTGCGGAATCTTAACTTGAGCCAAGCAAATTATTCACAGACAAACCCCACCTGACTTCGCAGCACATTTGCGAGCACAGCACGGAAGAGGTGTGTTTTTTTTCTCATGTTAAGTCACCTCTGGAATGTATTTAACGAGCTCAGTTCTTCCTAAGTCATGCATAGCTTGAATTCATGGCAGGCTGCTAAAAGTGGTCAGAACAGTCTCTGAGGGCTGCTCTCAGCGTTTGACAGAGATGGGCCTATAAAATGCCCTCAAATAGTCCTGTGTACAAAAGCACAGAACCGTTGTTTTCTGCAGATGATGACTTGAGCGTTGTGGGGGGAGAACTGGAAGGAAGAGGATTCGTGTTGGAATGTCCTGTGTCACATGCAGTACCTTCATTATTTTTTTTTTTTTTTAACAGGACTCACCACCCATCCCTTGCATCTGAACTCAGCTTAATGGGGAAGCACGACAGAGGACTTTCATTACTGCAAAGATCCATAATTACGGTCAAGAAACACATGCAATACACCCATGAAAACTCTCAGAAAATCTGTGGCATCTGGTCCAGAATTTAAAGTGGCAACTCGACAGAATTACATTTCTCCAGCAAAGAGCCTAAAGTACAGGCTACAGAAACACGTGGGATTTAATGGCTGGCTCTGCCAAAACCCAGTTCCGAGCTGTGGCAGAATTGTGTTAAAGTATTCCTACAAAAGGTTTATTCTATTTTTTACAGCTGTATTATTGTTGTGACACTTCAGATTTCTATTTTAGAGGTCACCTAAAAAAGCAGAAGTGATGTGCAAGTACAAAGATTATGTAAAGTCCTGTAGCTGGGGTTGCAGTGTCCTTTCCAAGCTGGAATCTGGGACAGCACCACCGAAGTTGTGTCTCCTTCTCACATCATCTCCAGTGCGCTGCAGCAAGCAGAGGAAAACCAGAGCTGCAGCTCCCCTGGGATGCTGTGCAGAGTTCCTGACTGACAGCTAACAAAATGTAACCTCTGGATCTGGAAATGAAGAAGCTTGGTCTAGGAATGTGAGAAATAACTCCCAGCAGATGCCACAATGGCATTTGCAGAGAAGTCCTAGTAATCATATAATTGTACTTTAGGCAGCTGTATTGCTTCTCTCTGCTCTCCTTCTCAGTGCAGAATGAATTCTTGTGGACTCGCTTGTCTGTAGGTAATCCTATTCAGAGGGCATCTTTGCTGCAAGACAGCCTCAGCTTCCCACCCATCCAGTCAGGAATGTTTATATTTAGCCATTTTCTGGAAACAGAGCTCCAGCTGCAGCACACAGCAATTATTTGGATGGATCTTGTTTTTCCTCAGGATATGTCTATTTTTTTGGTGTAGACTGAACAGTCTCACTAGAAATATGTCACTTTGCCTGAGCAGAGTTTTGAAGAAAAGCATGTTTAACTAGTATGGCTCCAGATCTGTGTTGGAGCTTGATGAGACTTGCAGCCATCCCACATTCCTTTGGGATGTATATTACTGTTATTAAAAATTGATTTGTTAATACCTAAGGTATTCCAGAGCAACGTTAGTAACCAAAAACTCCAGGGAGAAAAGAAATGTTGAAGTATCTCAGTGCATTTTGCCTCTCTTACAAACATCTCAACATCTGATATTGAGATGCTTCTTCACTCTGCTGTAGGATGGTGCTAAACACCATTAAATAAAAAACTGAGCCTCGCTTCTGTTCCAGAAGTGGGTGAAAATCAGGCACCAGGGGAGTAATCGCAATGGAGATATTTTCTACATGCACATTTACATTGCTTTGGCACCTGCTGTGCTGAAGGGCCTGCAGCAAGCTGTGGATGAAGCACTGATGAAAGGAACCTGTCAGTTTTCATGAGTTTTAGGATCTTCATCTTTAACATTCCTTGCACAGCTGTCACAGCACCTGGTCCCACTGAGGATGGCTGATTTTACATTACAGGACCTGATGCAGCCATTTCTTGAACCCAGGTGTGGGCTGGGTGAAATACCACCAAAAAAGAGACACTTTGAAAGATCCTGATCTTGAAAATGATTTGAGAGATATTGTGGTGCCATGAACCAAGGGATCTCTGGTTTAGCCTCCAAATGGAGGCATCTTCAACACATTGTATGGCCAAGCAGCTCTTCCTGAAGCAGAGAGAACTTCGTAAAACTGGAAGAGAGCTGGCCCAAGGACAGCTCCAAACGAAAGGTGATTAAAATCCCCAAACTCACGCCTACCGAGCACTTTGCATTTATGCTGGAGCAATAAAGGTGCTCTGCTGCCTTGAAGCAGCGACTGAGCGAGCCCTGAATGTGCTCCAGAAATCCCACACTGTGTTCTGTGCTCCGTGGTCACTGCTGCCGCTCCCAAAGCCTCGTGGCAGGCAGTTCACCCCGCCGGGAGCAGTGCTGCAGCCTTCCCGCGGCTGCTGCCTCCCCAGGAAGATCACAGCAAGGCTGCACAGCCCCACTTGGGACTCCAAGGGGAAGTGTTTCCTGTCAGGGACAGGATAACACCCCTGGACACACACAGCCCTTTCCTCTGGCCCAGCTGCCCAAGAAGCTCATAAACACAGACAGAAAGTCAGGTTTGTTTTTAACCAGTTAGCAGAACAAAAGTGGCCGCAGGTCAAATTCTAAACCCTTCAGGAACGCTTTATTTACTCCAGACTCTGTATCAGAGAGCAGCAGTACCTCCCAGGCACCAAACTGTACAGATAATATTCTTGAATTGGATCAAGTCTACTTAGTACCTGTTATCAGTTTTAACTAAGAGAATAGTGTTGCAATTACAGGCTATAAAGTAAATTGAGCAGCATACTTGCTTAACAGAAATAATTGCTGGAAGCTTGGTGGTACTTTATCTCTTTTCTTCAAGAAATTAATAAGGAAGGGGAGTCAGGCTTTTGGGCTAAGTACCACAAAGATCAAGTCCAGTCTTGTAAAATAATAATGGAGGATTCAGTGGGACCTGAAATTGGCCTAATGAAATATTCTTTTATCTATTGCTAGAGTATTTGTCTTGGTAGGTGATGTATTTCTGGACTCTCATTGAAAATACTGCAACAGAAGCTTTATGATAAAAAGAAATCCGAGGTGGTTATGAAGAAGCTGCAGCATTTCAACAATATCATTTTAAAATTACGGAATAGGCATCAATATTATTCATTACAGCAAACTCAGAAAGTGGTTTGCTTCATGTACCTTTTTAAATCCTTATATTATCATATCTGCTCCACTGCAAAAAGCCAGATGGGTTTTTCCCCTCCTAAGTAAAAACAGATGCCCTCTTCATATCTGCCAACAGGCACTTTTCTGGAAGCAGAGAATCACTCTGTTTACATCTAATGAAAACATTCTACAGAGCCATCAAATAAAGTACTCCAACTTTGTCAGTAACTGGCTGCCCTTGATAAAACACTGCAAGGAAAGATGATGTAAAATAGTCCTAAATCATTACTAACACACACAAGATTCTTGTGTTGTGTTTCTGAAGAGTCTGCTTGGTCCCACTGATGAATTCCAAACAATGGGACTTCGAGCGGTGCCCATAAAACACGGTATGCAATGCACAGGGAGCAATAATTTGCAGCAAACATAACAAAGTACTGAAAAAGCAACAAAAACAGTTATAGAATCTGGCAGAATGAATCCAAACAGTGCTTTTAGGGCCTTGGATTCACCAGAATGCCCTGTGTCCTCATGCACACGTGCTTCCATCGCTCCGCTCTCCACAAAAGGGAGATTCCAGGCCATGTAATCATAAATTCCTGGGATGACTCTCTCTCCTTGTTTGTGGGATTTGGTTTTTAATTGTGTTTACATTCTTGTGTGTGGGTTGGGAATTTCGGTTTGTTTGTGATGAAACATCAAAGTTGAGTCCCAAATTAATAGTGTGCAGTCATATATTCCTTGCACCTTCCCACAAGAGGACAGCCACACACACACTGACCAAGCTTTATGCAACTTTAATGGGATTAAACTAATCTACAAATCTTTGTGTGATGTGATTTTGCTTTCTTATTCAATTTTCCTGTTGTTATTTTTCCTCTTATTTTGCTTACTGAGTACCAATTTACAGTTTATAAAAAAAAAGAAAAGTGGTCTGAATCTTCCTGTAAAATAAAAGAATCAATAATCTGTAAACATGCAAGTACATTCAGTTGATATTTTTAATTCTGTTCGCCAGAAAGATGCATTTGAATCCTGACACATGCACTGCACAGGTGTGTGGCCCATAACCTTGCCCACACAGTGGTTACTGTACAAATCACACAGAGGAGATGATCGGTAGTTAGAGCAGATAAAACCCGAGATGGATTCTGTGACAGAGTCTTTGCGGCTCTCGAAAGGTACACAATTAATTCAGCAGAACTGCTGGTAAATAAAAACTCCTTGAATGCTGCAGAACTTTGGTGTTTCAAAATCAAGCGAGGCCCAGCAGAGTCTGGGTTTGTGAGAGGCGCCAGAGAAGGCACAGCTGACTGTGCCTCACCAAAATTCTGCCCAAATTTATTTTCTCACCAAAATTAACTTAACCAAAGTTAGCAGTGAGTGTTACCCCAGAAACTATTTGTCTCCCAAATATTGAGATGTTTTCCATGCAAAACATTTACATCTGGGCTTTCTCTTCAGGTTTACACAACAAATTAACTGCCAGCACAACAATCCAGTGAAGTAATTAATTTACACTTTGCAAACTGAATATTCAGCTGCGGTCTGGGATTCTTTTTCATCAGGATCAGTTTCATATTTAGCCACTTTGCTCTTCTAACTGCTTCCTTAGCATTTCTAGGGAAGACTCTCGTCCACCCCTTCCACCTCTGAATTATAAATTAGATTGGGGAACTCTATCTGGCTTTGAATATACATGCATCTACTTAAATGTGTTCATATATTTCACATAAAACATATTTATGGAGGTTTTTACCCGGTGGGTTTTTCATCTGGATCAGTGTCCTGATCTGGTTCACAGTGCAGAGCTCAGAGCTGGTGTGCTTTGTTGCCAGGGCAGGAACAGGAGCAGGTAGGAACCAGTAATACAGCAAAGCCTTCGCGTGTCGTCAAGCCAAGCCTTATTTAAGATGTGGCTGCTTTTGCCTGGACAAAAAAAAAAAAAAAAACAAAATTAGTTAAGCTCCTTACGTTTGTGTTAGCTCTGCAGAAGAGACCTGTGTCCTCTCTGAGTCCATTTAGCAGCCATGACTCAGTGGGATTCCTTTATTACAAAACCAAACCAAAATTCCAGCACGCTTATCCAATAAACTTTCACCAGATCTTAATTATGTATGGACACACTGTCCACTCACAAACACCCGATAAAAATCTCCAGCGAGTGCTAACTAGACAGAATTCCTCAATTCAAAGATTTGCATTCATTTGAAATTTGCCTGGGGTTTGTCTCCCCAATACCCCAGGTTCACCCACACATTTCCTGTCCTCACTCCTGAGCAGCACAGAACAGGGAACTGGGCTGTGCAAAGGTTTAAACCTCTCCCCTCAGGAGTGCTCCTGCTCCACAGGGCTCAGGTCAAGCCTTTGCCTGTTTACAGGCCAGACTGTTCAGTGTCAACGAGTTCTGGATTCATGAGTTCAGGCTCAGGTGTGAGCTTGGCTGCACACACGGCCTGATGTCTCTGCTGCTCATGGCTGAGCCGGCAACACACTTTCAGCTTTATTCCTAAAATATTTTGTGTTCAGAATGATCTGATGGATGGAACCCTCCTCAGCCTCAGTTGCTTCAGAGGAAATCCCATCAAACATTTAATTTGGTCTAACCAAAATCCATGGGTTTGCAAAGCTGGATCACAATTCTGGGCTGAGCCCTATGAGAACACCTTACACTTCATGTCCTGTGGAAATGCAGACCTCATGTGGGCAAAGATGGATTGTTGGTGCGCCTTGATTCCATTAGTTTTCCAACAATGACCTAAATAAAATTATCGAAGATCCTTGCTGCTTTTTTAGTACATTTTGCATCACCTGTGGTCTCACCCGTGCAACACAAAGATCCCTCACTCACTCACAAACACAGCCCTCATTCAACAAACAAAAACATGGAACAGAAGGAATTAATGAGGTAGCAAAGAACCAGAAAGGCTCTGTGGGAAATATGGCACAAAAGGGACAAACTCAAATAAAAATGGATATAAAATCATAGAACGGCTTGGATTGGAAAGGACCTTAAAGATTGTTTAGTTCCAGTCCCCAAATAAAAGATGGTCTTTTCTCAATTCAATGATAAATAACATTTACTGAGTATTACTGAATACCTCAGATCTGCAGCCCTATTAAAGCAGAGAAGGTGTTTTCAGGACAAGGAAAGTACTTTCCCCTGTCTCCATTTGGGTCTGTATCAGCAGCTCTGGGATATCCTAAATGATCAAATGCAAACAGGTGTGTGCTAGTTCCACCCCCACTACATTACCTCTCAGTGTACAAAGGTTTCCTTCCTAATAAATCCTGCTCTAAAACACTGCTTTAAACTTCTATTTTTTTTCTTTATTGTCAGAAACGTCATCTTGTTTATTACTTCATGACCCTCCCGTCTGCAGAAGGAGCATTTCCAAGGCTGTGTGATGAACAAGAGAAAGAAACTATAACCCAGAAACCGTGATGGGTTGGGTTTTGGGGGGTTTGGCCTCCTCCTTTGGGAGGAATTCTAAGCGCGGATGTAGTGCTAGAACAGCTTGGAAGCTTTTAAACCTCGTGTGTGGTTTGTCATTTTGCTGGTTTGAAGCAGGAGAGTTCCCAGCCATTGCGTCAATAGGAACAGTGGAACCTGCACCTACCCGGAATTTACAGAAACAAGAGGGAAATCAGCACTCACTTCTATGCAGTGCCATCCTTTCCCCTGAGGGCAGCGGGGATTGCCCTGAGGGCCATGGGAGTTGTCCCGAAGAGAAGGGAAATTGACCTGAGGGCCATGGGAATTGTCCCGAAGGGAAGGGAAATTGACGTGAGGGAAGCAGGGATACCCCAAGGGGATAGGGATTGCCCTGAGGGTAGTGGCGATGCCCCGAAGGCAGCCAGGATGCCCTGAGAGCAGCGGGCAGCCGAGGCCCGGGCCGTGCCCCAGCCCTCACGGCTCCTCTGGCGGGGCGTGCCAAGGCCGCCGGGTGTGCGCGGCTCGGGAGGCGGCGGAGGAGGAGGAGGCGGAGGAAGAGGAGAGCGCGGCGGTGAGAGGAGAGGGCAGGGCTGAGCCGTGCCGGGCGGGCGAGCGAGTGACACCTGGGCGGCTGCGCTGCCTCCTCCTCCTCTCACGTAGGTTTCGACTTTCTTCCCCGCCCGGAAACTTGGTGGAGGCGCCGCGCTCGCCGCTGTCGCAGGCCGGGTTGGCGCTGGGCTTCCAGCACCCCTTCCCTCCCCATCCCGGGAGAGAGCGAGCCCTTTCCCGCTCCCGGCGGCGGCAGGTGAGCGGGGATGGTGTGGTGGGCGTAGGGGGGGGTCCTGCCTGGACTGAGGAACGTGGGAGTCCCTTAAGAGGCGCGGGGCTCCCAGCGGGCTGAGGTCCCCTGAGGGACGCGGCTGCTGAGGGGTCCCTGAGAGGATGCGGAGTCCCTTGAGGGGCGCGGGGGACCCTGAGAGAATGGGAGACATGTCCTGAGGGGTGCAGGGGTCCCGCCAGGCTGAGGGGAGCGGGGTCCCTGAGGGGATGCAGGGTCGCCTGAGGGCCGCCGGGGTCCCGCCGGGGCTGAGGTCGGGGGGTCGCGGATCCGAGGGCCGTAGCTCCCTCCCGGTGCCCCGTTCTCCCAGCGGAGCGCTCTCGGCCGTGACCGCGCGGGGCCGCAGCCAATGTCCCTTACCAGTGACACGGGCAGCGCAGGTGAAGGCTGCCGGCCCCAGGGTTTAACTCTTCACAGCTCGTGGCCCCAAAAACGAGTGATTTTTTTGCTTGCGGGGGTCACAAAGAGGCTGTGGGGCAAAAATTGTCTTTGCTAGGAGACGGAGAGGGGCTAAGTCGGCGAGTTTGCTGGTAATTAATGCAGGGGGGAAAAGCCTATAAATAGAAGTTGAGATAAACAGGCAAAGCGCAGCCAAGTGAGGATGTGGACCTTTTGGAAATACTTTAAAGGTAAGACGTACAGGTGGTGATAAGGTTTAGTTTAACCCTAAGAGTAACCATATATCTGGAAAGATTTGTGTTTAATTTAGGAGGGGGTTTTTGTGAGGGGTGTAAAGCTGTGTACTACTGATGGGGTGACCCCGCTCTGCTTGGCATCTCGAGAATAATGTCAGGAGAGAGATCTGATGGAGAAGGAGCAGACCAGGCAGCAGCCAACAGCCAGCTGATGCCAGCGCAGGAGGTGGCAGGGACAGCGGGACTGCCCCTTTCGGTGGCACTGCAGGCTTAGTTTGCTTTAAGTCCCGCTTGAAACGGCACTTTCAACTCCTTGAGCGGCTTTTGGGACCTACTTTACCTCGGGAAAGTGAGGACTGCAAAATAAGTGCTTCCCTGCTGCTTATCAACCCGAAAAAGGGTCTTATATAAACTTCTGCTCCAGTTTTTTAGCCTAGGCGAAGGGACCACAACATAAAATTTCCGCAGGAAAAGCTATTCCAGCTCAAGTGCAGATGCAATTGGTAGGGGATGTCTGTGCTGAGCAAAGGGTGTGTCAGAGCAGGGGCACGGTGGAGATAATTGGCAGCCCAGGGAAGTTTCTGTCACTGTCACAGAGCCCCAGAGTTGTCCAGTGTAATCCTTCAGTCTCTGGAGGCTAAAGCAGCCCAAGGTTTGGGTGGTGTGGAGAATTGGAGCTGTCCTGCAGCAGTGCCAGTTGCGTGCTGCGCCTTTGAGGGACGGCGCTGACGTTTGTCCTTGATGCCGGAGCTCTTTTGGCAGCTCTCCAGCGAAGGGAGAGCAGATCGCACACATGGCTCCTTCAAAACAAAACTTCTTTCTCTGAAGTTGCACACTCCAAGTCGTCTTTCACAATTTCCCTAAGCAGATGTAGTGTGTCTGCTGCTGAAGGGGCCTAAGGCAGTGGGAATATTTATTCCCTCCCCCAAGGAGATTTGCTCCCTGAACCAGTTTATGGAGTCAGAACAGCACCAGTGCTTGTGCAGGGCAAAACAAAGGAGTCATATGGCTGGGGATGGAGCAGGGAAATGATAAACAGAAGGCCAACCTTCTCTGGGGCTCCCCAGCTGGAAAACTCAGCTGTGTTGGAAATCCACACCTTCACTAAGTGCTAGCATGCCGGCTCGGTGCAGATGGAATTGATTTAAATAACGGGGATGCACGGGCATAAAACCCCATGGGAGGAACTGGAGGGAAGGACCTGTGGTGTGCAGCAAAAAGGAACATCTGTTGAATGACAAATTCAGGTTTGTAACCAAATGAATACGGAGGGAAGTGAGCAAGAGTTAAGAAGCAAACCTAGGCATATGGCCTGGGGAATGAGGGCTAGAAAAGGTGGAAGAAGCAGCTCCAGAAGCGACCTGGCAGTTCTGTGACCTCCAAAAAACCTCACAAGGTTCAGAGATACCTGATGAAACAGGCTGGGGGTGATTCTGGATAAACTTAGTGCTCCTTGAATGGCAGTTCCAGTAACTCCTAGAAATTGTAATTAATGGGTTTGTCAACTCTAGTAGGGTAGTACTTCCCTAAGTGTGGTTAATAAAAGAATGTACACGTTTATGAGATTGTAGCCTTAGACTTACAGAGAACAATAAGAATAAACCCAAAAGAATTAAGTATCACTGCATAATAAAGTACCTGTAGCTCAGGAAGCAGCCCTGCTGTATTTTCCCCTCTTCTTTCATTGCCATATATATCTTATTGTCTGCATTAAAATAAAACCATCCTGCAGCAACAGCTCTATTGATTTCACTTTGGAAATGAAGCTGCATCATTTCATTCTGCTCGTGTGGATCTCCCCAGAGGAGTTGCAGCTGTTGCCTTACTCACAGGCCTGAATATGTTTTGCTGGTTTAATACAAAACCCTCTTGTTTGGCTTTTCCCCTCTCAGTTTACTTTAGTGGTGCTGCTCATACAGTTGTTAGGAATTGTATTTGACAGTCCCTCGTCAGTTTATGGTCCCTGATTTATAGCACATAAAACGTTGCTCTTGGCTTAGAAATTTGCTGACACGAATGAAGTTTGAAAATATCAAAATATCTGGCAGTTTTTGTGATATATCAGATGATACGAAATTGCCCACGAATCAGTATCTCACAAGCCATCGGAAGGGTTGGAGGGGATTTAGATGAATGAGGAGTAGGAATTACTGTGCTGATCCAGGAAAAAGCACTTGAGGCTGGAAAGGAGGGAAATGGAATCAATCTGGAGGAATTTGGAGAGACGATCAGCAGCTTACAGGCAAACACTTATATATATTTATGTATGTATGTATATGTAGTGATCCCCTGAGTTTAGAGGTTCTCTGTGCAAATTGTGTTTGGAGACTGTAGCGTTCCTTGTTTGGAATATTCTGGAAGGGAAGCACAAGGAGGGATTATGTGTTTTTAAAAAGTGTTGTCCAACTTTGCCTACTCCTTGCCTGTACCTTAAATCATGCGAGTTTTGTAAACAGCTACAGCAGAGTCTCTTTAAAAGCTGATTTTCTGACGGTTGAAAAGGAGTTGAGATAAAACTTGCCCTGTTCCCCTGAGGGTTCAAGGGACTCACCTGGGACATCAGTGTGGCAGCTGCTGAAAGCCCAGTAAATCATGAGCAGCCCCATTTGTAAAGTTCTCAGACTTGTCTAAAGGTGTGGGGTTGATAACAGCGAAATTCTTCTCACCTGATAAATGCTATTGCAGATAAATAACGGCCGCAGTCCCTGCCCTGGGAACTTGGATCTGAGGATTTCCTCTTTTACATGATCTCAACTGGTCGGGAACAAAAAATTGCCGCGTGGTTATTTCAAGGAGGACACGTAAAAATAAACATAATGGCTCTCCTGGGCCTTTTTGTCTTTAGAATAAAACTCAATTCCCTGTGAGATCAACACCTGGGGCTGCTTTAGTCCCGATCTCCAGGGGCTGAAAACCGAGCGGAGAAAGGAGATTCCTCCCCCTTCCCTCCCCACAGCGGCAGCGCAGGTCGTTCACGGCTGGCTGAGGAGGAATGTGGCTCTTGCATTGATTTGGGAACAGCTCAAGGACTTTGCTCTGTTGCTTCAGCTCCTTTAGCTGGTGAGGCAGCCACTCCCGTTTTAAAATTATTTTTAGAACAAGGGAAGATAGAATTATCAATTCATGCGTATTGCAAATATGTGGCCCCCTACGGTAAGATAACAATGGGCTTTAAAGTCTTGTTGCTGGTACCAGCTTGGACGCAGCCTTGAACCGGGAGAAAATTTGAAAAGAAAGAAACAAATCCCAAATACAAAGTGCCTCTTGCAGTTTTGTTTCCCCCAGTTGCGAGGGTTGTTTAAAATCAATAAGGTACACCAGGAGAAAATGTATGAGATTGTATGAAAGGGCATCTTAAATTCCATGTGCAGCTGTGCTTAAGCTCATGAGCCATTAACACAAATGTCTTAAGCAGCAGAATGTGTCTCAAGTCTTTTAAAAATGAGATATAATACTGGTCTGTCTGTCTGTGGGGGAATGTAATTCTTAATCCAGAGACTTTTTTTTTTTTTTTTT
>VZRN01002597.1:658449-685194 GCA_013397935.1 Dasyornis broadbenti | reverse complement strand
ACTTCTGCTGTTTCATTATTTTCTTAGGAGCTGTCACCTGTAGTGAAGGGCATTTCAGCTCCTGGTTGCAGCAGCTCTGCCTACCCAGAGGCACTGGCAGAGTCCAGGTTCACTTCAAACTCAGCTGCAGCTGCCCTGGGGAGCCACAGTTTGAGAAGGTTTAGTTTTGTTTAAATGAAGGTAACTTGTTTTCTTTCTTTCCCCTTTACCACGATCTGACAGCGAGATGGAATGTAAAGGGGAATTACAGACTTAATTAGCTCTTAATTCAGCTTTTTCAGTCAGTGTGAACAAGCTTGGGCTGGAACGCACTTTGCATAAAAAGCCCTCTTAGCCCGTGCAAGGAAGTCTGGGTGTTGTGTCCCGAGCAGGGTGATGGGCCCGGCTGTCACTGATGGCATCAGGCACAGTAGCTGTTGGGAAAGAGGAGCCAGGCGAGGGAAAACGTGCTGGTCCCTCTGGAATGACTCTCAGCCATCCTGCCTTGGGTTTATTTTGTGCAGCTGGGATTCCAAGTGCCTGTTGATAGAAAGGGAGACTGTCACATGCTGTGCCAAACCCTTTAACTTTAAACAGAGCAGCATTAAAAAAAATAGTGCTACTGGAACTGAGACTTGGACCGGGTAATGAGGAGTTCTGTGCTGCTTTATCCTGCAGCAAAGCCTTAATCGGGTGTTTCTGATGTTAAAAACTGTGTCTGTTGGTAGGAAATATTTCATCTCCAGGTGCAAAACTGCTTTCATGCTGCTGGATTGCTCGTGGTAAAGTTTTGTAGAAAACAAAAAAAGTGTTCTTTGTTTGTGTTTTAACAAACTTAGAAAATGAGCTTTTTCATGCTTAAGGCTGAGAGTAGCCAAGATGAGTTTCTTTTAACTGAAATTAATTTTAAAGTAACACTTTGATAGAGCATGATAAGGATTAAAGCTCTGTAGGAGTTTCTCACAAGACAGGCAATGCTTAGAGCTACAGAAATACCTTGTGTCTCCCAAAAGCAAGAGTCTCTCTCTTCCCACCTCCTCTCTTCTCACATTACTTTGAAATATCTCTGATGTGACAACCCTGGTGAGGATATTCAAGCAGGGACTTTTAAAACATCCAGTGATATAAAATATAACGCACAGTCTGCTTCTTCCCCTGCATCCTTCAGAAGCTCTGTGATGAGAGAGTCTTGCTTTTTTTTCTGCTCCGTGTTACAAATATGGGTCACAAATGGACAGTGGTGTGCAGGTTTTCTTTCATCTCTCTGTAAACAAGGAGTTTGTAGACACTCAGACAATGATGAGGTAAGAGCATCTGATCCTCATTCATATCCATTAAACACCTGATCTTTACCTCCTGTCTCCAGAAGCAAACCCAGCTCTTTGGAAAGTGAGTGTGCTCCCAGCTATTCAGATGAACCCAAATCTTAACATCACATCTCCTAATCCCTCCTCGTTTGGTTTTGGGCTTTTTGTTTGAGTTGCAGGTGATGCTCTGATTATTAATTACTGATTAAATCCTTAAATAATAGCACTGGGTTCCTCCTTTCTTTGTAGAAAGCTTCTCCCACCAACATCAAACTGATTTTCAGGGATGGAGTTGCAGATAGCTGCCAAATGGAAAATGTAGGTGAGGGCGGAGGTGGGAGTATTTAATTTCCTGGAGAGCGATGGTTGTAGACACAATAGGAAAAAAAAAGAAATTAAAAAGACAATCCACACATGTGGCGGTAAAACTTCATAGGAGCCTTTGAGTCAAATTCTGCAAAGAAGCAAATGGATTGGAGTGACTGAAGAATTCCTGCAAGCATAAAATGAGCAGCTTGCCTGTTTGTGTGGAGCATGATGCAGAAAGGAGGGGGGATATAGTGGAAGCATCTTGCAAGGGTGAGAAAGCAGGAAGAAATGTATCAATAAACAGCTTTTTCTGCAGCACTTATCTTCAATTTGATGGCATTTGATTTATCCATTTTTCAGAGCAGTGTGTTAAAATAGTCACTGCTGGCTCCCCTTTGGAAGAAAAGTGTAGGTGGAAACCTTAATTCCTAACGAAGGGAGGAGAGAGGACATTCATTGGCTCTTGCTACCCGGATAATATTAACAGAATGATAACAGCAGAATCTCCTGCTCTGCAGAAAGAACTGGGATTAGTTTTTGGAGTTACATTTGTGTAACTCTGCTACTTTAACACTCTGGGTCCTGTGAGACGGTTACTGTTCTGTGCAATCATTGACTGAGTGAGGAGCAAATGTTCTGAGCATATGGCAATGAGAGAAATAAATTATAAGTACCAGCTTCTTAAGTTTTCATGGCAGCTTTTTATTCCTCTAAAATTCAAAATTCTTGCAATTTAAGCTGCTGATTGCTAATAAGATTTTTAAACTGACTATTACAAATTTTTCCTTGTGTGGAACTTTCAGATATACTAGCCAGACAGGTTTTTTTTTTTAAAAAAAAGCAAATCTGTCTGGAAACGAGTTATGTTAAAAATGGAAATCCATCAATGCTGCAGAGCTGATCCTGCAAAAGTTGCTCAGCAGAAAATTCCTTGGGGTAGTCCTGTTCTGCTCAAGTCTTTTAGCTCATCTCTCAGGATAGAGTTTCCTGGGATAAAAACTCTTTTCTGGTCTAACAGGATAATGATTCTGATTAGAAATAATGAAAATACAATAGGTTTTCTGTTTTCTGGTGGAGAAAATAGATACTTGCCCAGAAGCTCAGGGAGATAAAATACCAAATTGTTTAACGAGCAGAGAAACACCAGGGAGTTAAATACAACTTATTTTCACATTTATGGCTAAAGAATGGGTATAAAAAATGATGGGGCCAATGGAAATTTAAATTTCCATTTTCCTTTGTATTGACTACAATGAAGCAGCTTTGACTAAAGAGTTTTTGAGTCAAAATGTTCACGCAAGTGCTGAGCAGTTACTCTTGGAGGTGGCTCATTAGAAACCCTGTGGCTTCAAGGCAAGGTCAATTAGTGAAAGGGTTGCCTCTTATTCAGCTGTAGAAACTCACCTTTTACAGATTTGATTCCTACTTTTACATTCAGTGGCCTAAAGATAATAGGAAATTGTATCAACACCTGAGACCGTTCTTGAGTTTGGTGTTGTGGGCTTCTTTTTGTAAAATTGACCTGCTGCAATGTTGTTTATAAAAATCCTCTGCTATTTCAACACCTTTCTGTGGCACTGGGGTAAGCTAAGGACGGTTTAGTGGTGGTTGTGAAACACTGTGACAACACGCTGGAAGTGTTCAGTCAGGACTGCAATGCCTGTCCCATAAAACCTCTCATTTCACGAGCCCTTCTTCACAGCAGTGATGAAATTCAGCAAAAAACCCCTGATACAGAATTTTCAGTGCGCTTTTCTGTCTCTGGAATGGGGAAAAAAAAGCAGCATCATTCTGTGAAATACAAAACTTCTTAACTAAGTGAAAACTGTTTGAAGAAAGTTTAGGTTAAGCTCTGTTCTTTTTCTCATGGTTTGTTTCTAGAGGATTGGGTTTGCTCCATTACAATCCATCTGGAACTTGCTTTTAGGTTTGATCAGTGCCCTCAGCCGTCTTTATCCAGATTGTGCTGGCTTTGTTTGGTCCTTCCAAAAAACCAAAAAAATTATTAATTGTTTAGCCTTTAGTTGGAATGTTGCATTTCCAGTCTCCCAGGGAAATGTTGTTATAAATGTAATAACTGACTTAATTATTGCAGTGAAGTGTTACACAGCAGCAGACGTGGGGCACGTGTCCTGCAGTCCCAAAACCGCTTTTATATTGAGTTTGCAGCCCAATATTTCTATATCAACATGTCAGTGCTCACCTACAGCTGTCCAGAAGCATAAACCACCGCATTTCTCAAATCTTTCCCGGGGCACAACTGGATTTTAATATTGAGAACCAATTATTTTTTTAACTTTAGCTGTTCGAGACATTCTCTAGTCACCCATATCCTTCAGAAAGAATTTGTCACGTCTGGGCTGTGTCCTTGCTGCAGACTGGCTGCATGGTGCAGTGTTTTGCAATATGGAACGTGCTCTGCTTACTCACCGTATTTGTGGCTTTATGGAGTATTTAGTTCATAGAAACAGGTTTGATTTTATTCTTTCTGTTTGGGTTGTTGAGGTTTTTTTTTTGCCAGGAGCTTCCAATGTGGTCTCGGGTAGGTCCCTTGAGATCCTCTTCGGAGACATAACAAAGTGTTCAATTCCCAGGAGCTGGTGCCTCTGTGGGTCTGTTTTAGCCTCTGGTGATGTAATTTCTCAGTCTTTAAATGGGAATAGCAGCAATGTCACACCTCAGAGGAATGCAATTCAGGTAGATACAACCATGACCAAACTGGACTTGTACCAAGCTCTGGAATTGTGTGAGCAGCCAGGCCTGGATTGGATGGAGCCTCAATTTGTGCTGCACACTGACGGTGGCACAGTGAAATGCCTTAAAACCAGGAGCCAGAGCTGTGTTTGGAAATGTTGATGATGAGCTGGGAAGCTGGAATGCTGCTCTTGGGGTAGCCAGGTAGCACAGGCGCAGTTCCTTCCCAGTCACAGCACAAGTGGAGACACGGGGCTAGAAAGATTTCTTAGATAATCCCGCTTTTTAAAAAAGGTTCGGGTTTTTCTAAGCCGTAGAAGTGAGTCATCAGTTCTGGCTCCAAGTCTGGGGTGCTGAGCAGGGAATGAGCACTTTGCCCACCAGGAATGGTGCCGAGGGGTTCACTGCTGCTGTGGTTCTTGGCAGACCCCTCCTAGAGCTATTAACAGTGGTGGAGATGTGCAGGGGGTGTAGATCTGAGGCTCTGTGTCCTGGCAGAGCTAAAACAAGAATAGGCAATGTGCTCATATTGTCAGGAATAGTCTTGCTTTGGCAGGAATATAGATTAGACTACCTGATAAGTCATCTTAAAAAAAAAAAAATCCAGTCTTTGAGTCAGTGCTACAGTACAAGGAATCCTACTTAAAAAAAAAAAAAGCTAGCAGGGACTTTCTAACTGTACTTATTTAATGCAGTAAAGGTGATCCCAAAGAAATCCTTATGGGCTAAGAAATGAAGAGATTTCTGCTGGTTTATTTCCTTCAATTCTTTGTTATGGATAGGAATGGGGTGTGTTACTCTAAACCATTCTGACTCCAGAGGCAATCCTTGCGTTACACTTACAGAAGAGCAGAGTCCATCAGAGCAGCACATGTACATGTAAGGCTTGAACAATTTCATGTACTCACTACGGAGTAACTTGGGACCAAGCTGGGTCCTGATGTTGTGATTCCCTCATTATTGGAAGCCAAAACCCATGGAGAGATCCCAGTGCTGCAGGGAAGGTGCCACGCGTGGTGGCTTTGTTGGAAGGAAGCTGGAGAGCGGGGAATGGTGAAACAAAAAAGCAACACAGGGATGGAGGGGGTTGCTTGGGTTGGTCAGACCTTTGGAGATTAGAACGAGGAACTGAGATTGGACTGCAAAAGACAGAGTTTGTGTCAAACCTCCCCTCCAAAGCTGGAATCCTGGGGACTCTTGGGCTGACTCTTGAAAGTGGCTCATTGAAGCTGAGGGGAGCCAGGCCTGTTAAGGTGAATCAGTAATTTTCTAGACTCTTCAGCTATGCCTTGTTGGGCTGCAGCAACATCTGTGCCGGATGAGGTTTTAGCAGTTCTCCCCTTGCAGAAGCTCTCCTCTGTGCCCGAGTCCCTGAGCAAGGGAGGCTTGTTTGAGCCTGCTGCCCTCCCCGTGCTGCTCACTCAGTCCTGCCTTGCCGAAGGCTCTGGGCTGGGTTTCATCACAGAGGTGTCAGCCTTGGGTTCCCCGGTGTCTGCAGGAGCGTCCTCCCTTTGGAAGGGACAGTGGGGTAAAGTAAAATTCATACACTTTTAAATGCCATCTTCACGCCTTGTTTTCAAGGATCTAGAAGCGAGACAGCAGATCAGCTGAGAGAGCAAAATTGTGGTAACACTTTTATCTTCCACAAGTTATTACTCAGAAATTACTCATCAATGGGATTCATCTTGTGTAACCTTTAAACACAGAGCGGAATGAATTTGGTAAATAATCTGAAAACCCCCCAATAAAAGTAGTTTATCAGCAAAATTACTGTGGGGTTTGTTTTTGCTGAGAAAGTAGATTTGTTTCATCACCTGCCAAAGTTTTATGCAAATAGTCCAACCCGAAGCACAAGTATTTCTGATTGGTAGTGTTTGCCTTGGAAGCTTCGTGTTTCATTTACTGCTGGTGCTGAGTTGATTGATTAGAATTGGTAGGTGATGCTAAGTGATGGTCTGATGTTGAAATGTTCCTTTTTCACCTCCAAGATCATTCCAGACCAGCTGAAGACCGGCAAAAAGGCAAATAAGGCAGACAGCAGGGCTGCCTGTTTCTGGTGGAGGCAAGCACCAAACAACAGGGGGATTTCTGCGAGACGAGGGCATGGACACATCTGCTTTCATTTCCACGGGTGCTGTCTGAGAGCTGTGTTTTGTTTGGGGAGCACTGAGCCAGCCATGCAGGAGTTAAGCAGTGAGGACAAACACAAGAGTTAGGGATGTTCATCCAGCCTGAGTGCTTCCCTCAAGGGGAAGATGCTTTCTGGCACTGCAGCAGGGGAGAGAGAAGCAAACAACTCATGTTGTACCCACCTGGAACCGTGACAGTGATGTTTTAATCTTTTGAAGTGAATAAGTTCCTATGGCTGGGTAAAAATTCACCTGTGAAATGGCTGATTCTGTTGCTGATACGTTATGCCTTTAATTAAATAGCTGACTTACCTTGACAATTAATTGGAGTGATGTATGATTTTTATTAGAAACCCATGACTAATTTTTTCTTGCCGTTCCTGCTATCTTATTGTTCTTGTCTCCCCTCCTCCCAAGTTCTGCTTCGTGCCAGCCATGTCCTCCAGGCACTGGTGCAGACCAGTGTTCCCTCTTGCTGGGGTTTTTACCTGTTCCAGATAAAGCCATTGTTTTCAGGTATTTTCAATCCGTCTTTCAGAAATTTTCCATTTCATCACAGTTTTGCAATTTTTTTTGTTTTGTTTTCAAAGAGTCTGGGATTCTTTACTTAAAAAAACCCCACCAATGGCAAACTCCTCAAAATATCTCACCACAAACCCCCCACCGTGTAATACAGTTTGCTTCCCTTAATACCACATTTCCTACTTCATTAAAATAACTGCCAGGTTAAAAAAATCCTCCCTGCAGTCATCTCTGTGCCTGTAATCTGCCAGGAAATGCAAGTGAATTTTATGTTTAATTACAATAGGCAAGGTTCAAAATGGATGTGACTGAAGACATTTCTGTTAAAATCAGAGCAGCAGCAGCCACAAAGGACTCAGTTTTGTCCCTTATCCTCCTCTCCCTGGTTGAAAGGAGCTGAAACTCAAGCCTTTGGTCCACGTTACAATGGACTGATGTGGACAATTCTTTAGGTTTTTTCCACTTAGGAAGCTTCAGTCTTTTTATAGGAAATTTGTTTCCATGGGGGAACTTAGGCATGGATGAGTGGGGAACAATGCATTGTTTGTTAAAACAAATTTTTTTTTGAAGGGAGTGGGCTTGAAAGGAAGGAAATGTGGTTTAGATTTAAGTTTCTTTTGAAATTTCTTCCTCTTCTTTTGCCTCATTCTCCCCACACCCCCAAATACCAAACAAAAATCCTAACAACCAGAAGTCCCCAAACTGACTTTTCACCACATGTCTTCAAAATATTTGGTATAATCTGGGAAGCTAGAGAAAATTTGT
Organism: Dasyornis broadbenti; assembly: GCA_013397935.1. Taxonomy (NCBI): domain Eukaryota; kingdom Metazoa; phylum Chordata; class Aves; order Passeriformes; family Dasyornithidae; genus Dasyornis; species Dasyornis broadbenti. The sequence goes on along the minus strand of VZRN01002597.1, from coordinate 677,489 downwards.
CAGTTTAAAAATCACTGTCTTGTGTATCTTTTCTTTCCCTTCCTTCTCTGGGTCGTTCTGCCTCAAGAACACACAGCTTTTGTCTCAGCTTTTCCAGTCCCTGTGTTGGGCAGGGGTTTATTTAGTCTGGTGTGTGTGTGAAGTAATTTAAGCCTCAGTTTATCCGCGTGCTCAGATGTTGTGCTGAATGAGGTCCTTGCATCCTCTGACCCCGGGGTTGTTCATTCACAGGGTGGTTCTGGAAGGAAGAGCCCTACGGGGGGCAGGTGGGGTGAAGATTGCGGGGGAGGAAGCTGAAGTCGGGAATACAGTTTAACTTTCACTTGGCTGCATCCAGAGCGGGCAGCTGGCTGGAAATCTCTCCCTCTCCCTTTCCTTCGAGGTGTGTGGCAGAGCTGCTGTGTGACAATCACCCCGCTGGTGCTGGCTGCCATGGCTGACCCTGCCACAGAGGAACACATGACCCAAGCCCCTGAGCTGTGCTGTGAGTGTGGCCAGGCCCACCTCTTGCTGGACAATCACCTGTACAACTTCCAGGACGAGGTGGACGATGAGCTCATCTGCCACATCTGCCTGCAGCCCCTGCTGCAGCCCATGGACACTCCCTGTGGCCACACGTACTGTTTCAAGTGCCTCGAGAACTTCATGCAGGAGTACAACTTCTGTCCCATGGATCGGAAGAAGCTCTCCTTCCAGCAGTGCCACAAGTCCAGCCTCCTGGTGCGGAACCTGCTGGATAAGCTGGTTGTGCTGTGTCCTTTCAAGGCTGAGTGCCAGCAGACCATGCAGCGCTGTGAGCTGGAAGCTCACCTGCAGAACAGGTGCATTCCCCTTCCCATGCTGCTATTGCTCCAGCAGAACCATCCATTCTCAGAGCAGCTCCTAAACTGGGGCGAGGTGGGACACCAGAGCTGCCAGGGTGAGGCTGCAGAGGTGGGTGGGTGAAGACAGTGTAATTGTGTGTGTGCTCTGGAGGAGAAGGGTGAGCTGCTCACCTTCAGGTCCTCTGCAGACGCTAAACCCGTCAAACACACAGCTATTCGTGGGTCCTGATCTGGGGCACCAGCTCGAGAGTTGTCACAGACAAGCTTATTCTTGTTGCCCTTACGCAGAGAAGGAAGACAGGCACCAAGTCAATGCTCTAAAAGCAAGGGATTGTGCAGTGCTGCCAGGTTAATTGGTCCAATTAAGATGTGCAATACATAAGGCTTTGATTCAAATAGTGCAAGTCCCTCCAAGCTGCACATTATACACTTGCTGAATCACCTACTTATCATTCCTGTATCTTCTCTCATTCTTTTGCTGAGAAAGAGAAGCAAATGAAAGTATGAAAATTCCTTTTTTTTTCTTTCGTTCCTCTTGTTCAGAGGAAGGGAGATTTTTTGGTGCTTGCACTGCTGGTTGAGCAGTTGGCAGGCAGAATACTATTGCTTTAAAAGAGGAGGTGACAAAGCACTCATCATGGTGCTTGGAGAGCCCTTGTTCCTACCTGGTTAATGATTTGCAGGGAAGGGAGCTAAGTGCAGGCCCTGCTGCAGGTGGAACAGACCTTCCTTGGCAGGGTGTATATTGTCAGAAATGCCACAGGTCTGTTTCCTTCAGCTGTGTTGTAGTTTGTTGTGGCAATGACATTTTAAAAATAAACCACCCAGGAAACAGGTACACTTAGGACACCTTTGCAGTTCCAGCTAAGGATGTGTCCTTGTGGTTCTTGCTTGTCTGCAGTGCCCATGAGCTGAGAGCTCGTGTTAGAGCCAGGGGAAGTGATGGAAGGTACTTGTGTGCCCCTTTCCCTTGGTCAGTGAAAGTTGATCATCTCCATTTTCTCCTTATCAGGCTGGGCTGAGTGCTCAGGCTGCAGGGCTGGGCCTTCCTCTGCCCTGTAAATCTGCCCTGCTATCAGTAAACTTCTGTCACTGGTTAATCCCTCTGGCACAGCAGTTACAGGGGAGGGAGTCACCTTAAATGTTTACATTAGAGACCTGCCTGGAAACTGTATCATTCTCTAATATATTTCACAGTTGTTTGTATCTTCCTTGGGGACAGTGTATTCTAAGATTCTAAGCCATTTCACCTGGGCTGTGGGCACAGTCAGACTGAAAAATGGGGAAGAAAACTTAAAAGATAAGAAAATTACACTGAGATTTGGGTGCATTTTTTTTGTTTTACGTGAGATTAACAGATAAGAGAAGACTTAAGGAAATAAGAAGCACATGGTTACCTATTGGGAGATTTGCCTGCCTTTTGCAAAATGAATTTGTGTCTTGACATCTTAGGAGGGACGTGCACAAATGGATCAATCAGCTTCTGTCATTAAGTTCGGGGTTGTTTTCCCGCTTGGAGAATAAATCAGTAGGAATAAACCAGAGGAAGTAATAATGGGATGAGATTTGTTTAGTCAGAATGGAAACAGTTAAGTTTAATTTCAAAAGTGACTGGTAAACACCCAATACTACTCATGTGTCTGAAAATGATGTTTTTGCATTTATCACCTCCTCACCTGTCACATATTTATAAATATTCGTGATAAAAGAGCTGTTCTTCCTCACCCCTTAGTGCTGAGAGAGGCTGGTGGAGGTGCATCGGCATCCAGGGCACATTTTGTGTGTACAATTACATCCCAAATCTGGGATCTCAGTGGGAAGCAGTCAGGGGGATTAGGAACTGAATTGCTCCCATTCAGGTGGAGCCATCACGAACTGGGAGTGGACCAGGTCCAGGGTCAGGTCTCATTCCACAACAAACAATGCCCAAGCCTCCCTTGCTGCTCCTGTGTGTAGCTGCTGTGTCAAAACAAAGCCTAATTCAAGGCTGAGCTTGAAACTTGAGCCACTTCCTTTGCATCAAGGTCCAGTTCACTGTGATCTCTAAAACGTCAGAGCTCAGTATTTGCTTATATTTTAAGGGTTGTTTTCTTCATGGAGTGTTTGCCAGGTAAATATTTAGCAAGGGAGATTCCTGTTCCTATCACGTTCTTATTTTAAAAATAATTTGCTTAATAATTTCCAAAGTAGTGAAATAACAAGCCTGCTCTTAAGCTGATACTTGTATAAATAGAAGCTGAAGGTCAAATGAGATTAAATTTTAGCATCTGAGAAACCAGCACTGCACTGGTGAGATCTGGAAAAAGCTTCTTCCCACACGTTTGTCAGCCAGAGTTCCATGTGCTGGGTCACCTGCCCAGGCAGACACAGTCACTGACAGGCACTGCCAATCTCTCTCCAGGTGTCCTGGCTTTAAGAAATACAAATCTGAACTGCAGCGGAAAAAGAATCCCATTTCCAAAGGGAAGGAAGAGCCTCCTGCCAAGGCGGAGACAAACACGCCCAAGGATCCAGAGGTCCCGAGTGGGGGCTCCTCACTTGTGGCAGAAAGCTCTGGAGCGGCTGTGGTGTCACTGGGGACTGCAGAGCCTGGACTGGTTAATCCAGCTTTTGAGGAGACTGAAGAAGGTGAGAGTTTGGTATGGAAGTGGAATTATGTATTTATCTTTCATAATGTAAAAATGAGGTAATTACCTCAGAAAATTAAATTTTGAAGTGTCCCCAGCACTCTCCAATGTCCTCAATGCTACTCAGCCATTAGGAGCCATCAGAGGAATCTCTTTCCTTGAGCAGAAGGGAGATGTATTCATGTGCATTGGGGTGGCAGAGTCTGCTCACAAGTACAAAATTGTGCAAAACAGTTTGGAGAATCTCTGTTGGACTGCAGTGAATATTTGCAGTGTACTTTGGAGACACAAAAGCAGTCTTGTCAATGCGAACGTGGAGAACTTAAAGCCCTCGCAGAAGCCAAATAATTAGTAACTAGGAAGTGTTCCAGGTTCTTTTTAATGTTGTTAGGAAAGTTAAATATACAGCCAGTTTCCTGGAGTGGTCAGTACCTCCCTCCTGGTGTTGTTACGGCAGAAGTTAGGTTCTGGATTAACAGCCAGCTCTGAAAGCCTTGCAGATCCAATAACCATCTCCACTGCAGTGTGGCAGCGCTTGGCTCAGCTTGGTAGGAGGCAGCAGCGTGGAAACCTCTGTGCCTTGTCTCAAAGTTAGGCTCAGCTTCCAAGTGTGCAGGCGCTGGAGCTGGCAACCCCTGTGCCTGGGACAGAGGTAACTCACAGGTCAGTTCAGTTCCCTGTTGGCTTTTCCCCAAAGCACACCTGGAGCAGGTTTTGTATCTCTGGTGTGACACCTGCCCTTCACCCAGTGCTGGGCCTGCCTGAGTGTCCCAGTGCTGGGGGATCTCATCCCAAATGCTAACAACAACTTTCATCTTCAAAGTGCAGCACTGCTTAATCTCCAGGATGCTGTGAAACTGCCAAACATTCCTCCTGTTTTACAGGGGGGATGGGAAAAGAGGAGCAAAGGAAATTAGAGGAAGGAAGTTGCAGAGCAGTAATTACAGCTGGGTAGTCCCTTTCCCTCATGGGCATCATGGAAATTGGAATTTGTTACGTGCATGCTTCTAGCAGGTCAGCTGCCACAGGAGAAAAATAAATCTCTAAATATGGCCAAAACCTACTGAGTGCCCTTTGATAAACCCCAAGCAATAATAATAAAGAGTTTGAATTCACCATAACTTTGGAGAAAACAGGAAAAATTCTGGAGAAACTGTAAAGAAACAGAGGGGTTTTAAGGTTTTTGTACGACCTTAGATGTCCTGATACTGCTTTCCTCCCAGATGCTGCACTGAACACAACCTGCCAGGGGTTTGAGTCTTGGGGTGCTGTGAAAAGGAAAATTCTGTTAATGTGTTGGTTTTTTCTCTTCAATTTTCACAAGCAGACCTTCCTCAGAGAACCAGTCTTGTGGCTGAAACAACAACCATCGAAATCCACCGGGAAGACCCGGAGGAAGAGCTGGGGATGAGGATAGTTGGGGGTAAGGACACCCCCCTAGGGAACATCGTTGTTCAGGAGGTGCTGCGGGACTCTGTGATTGCTGCTGATGGAAGAATTGCACCTGGGGACCACATCCTTGAGGTAGGAAAAGCCCCACTCGTAGTCCCATTGCTTCCCTTGACTCGGGGAGGAGAGTGCCTGGAAAAACTGGGAAAGCTGATGGTTTTGGAGCACTAATCAGAGCTGGATGTCAGCAGCACTGTGTGTCTGCTGGGGCTGAGGAACAGACTTTTGGCATTTCTTCCAGTCAGACTCATCTTTGCCTTGCATATTTGACAGCTTTTTGAAATTCAGACCATTTTGGATAAAGTAAAAGATCCCCACCTGATCCATTTCACACAGCAGCCCCATTTCTCTCCCAAGGGCTCTGCTCTAGCTAGGAAGTCTCATAATTGCTTGCTCTCCTGTGTTGCTTAAGCTGCATATTCTCCATGGGCAGGTCCACAGCGAGAGCTGCTGACTTGCAGTGAGTATCAGCTACAAAATGTGAGTAATGCAGAGCTCCAGCCCCAGCCTGACCCACGGCCGGGCACTGCCCACATTGCTGGGGCTCTGCGGCCCTGGGTGACCCAGGTGACACTTTGTACACACGGTGACAACTGTTAGCACCTCCAGCCATGGCTGCCCAATCAGCTGATGAGCCAGGAAACATCATTATCCCATGGGATTGGGCAGCAGGAAGGGCTGGCAGCCCCCCCCACACACAAGTGGCCGATATGATCTCCGAGCTGGTTTCTCAGGCAGATCAGTGGAGTGACTCCTGTTTTATCCAGCTGGATTGTCCATGGCTCAGTCTCAGCTGGGCTCTAAATGGGCCAGGGCCCACACTTAGGAGCCCTATTAACGTCCTAAAAGGCTGCAGAGTCCTATGTGACAACAGGCAAAGCAGAATGTTGCCTGCTCAGAGTCACCTTGGTGAAAACACAAGTAGAGGGATGATTCCAGAAGCTTGTAGACTATGGACCACTCAAAAGTGAGCTGGGGCAGTTTCCAATTTGAGTATTCTCCAAGTCTGTACTGAATGCTGGCAGTTAAGGAAAAGCAGTGCTGCATTGCCATGGGATGGGAGGAATGACTGAACATTTTGCAGTTTCAGATTTGTTGGTTGTGTGGGTTGTCCTGTCTTGTCCCTGTCCTCACTTATTCACCAATCACATTCTGATTTCCTCAGCTTTCTTCATTCTTTTTTAGAAAACTTTGCTCCCCGATGTGCCTCAGAAGCAGCTGCTTCAGTCAGAGATTGCACAGGGAGTTTTCCATCCTGCTCCAGCCTGGCCGTGCCCCACACTTTGGACAGTGCCTAATTAATGTGGGCTCTGATTAGTGAGTGCTTTGTTTGTCTCTGTAGGTGAACGGCGTCAACATCAGCAGCGTGACTCACTGCCAGGCTGTCTCCTTCCTGCGCCACCCAGGCCCTGTTCTGCACCTCATGGTCCTGCAGGAGAAGGGCTTTTCCAACAAGACCGCACAGCAGGATTCCACTTCTGCAAACCGGGAAGTGATCCATGTCACCTTGATAAAGAGAGATCGATCCGAACCCTTGGGAATCAAACTGATCAGGAAGACTGACGAGGCAGGGATTTTTATTCTGGATCTCTTAGAGGGAGGCTTGGCAGCAAAGAACGGAAAGCTGAGTCGGAATGACAGAGTCCTGTCAATAAATGGCCAGGATTTGAGGCAAGGAACTCCTGAGGCTGCTGCCCAGATAATCCAGGTGAGTTCAGTCTCGGAGAGGTTGTATGGAAATGGCTCTGTGTGGCTGATGGCAGGGCTCCTGTTCTGAGCCAGGGCTAGCAGAACACACCAGGGCAACCTGCATTCCCCCAAATCTCTCCCATGGAAAGTGACTCCCCTGCAGATGTGTGGGAATGAAGATAAACACGAAGAGTGGGAATCCATGGTGAGTCACCCCTGACAGGTCTGAAGGGAAGCAGTGGTTCAAGGCACAGGAGTTCATCTGAGGAGATTGGAGCTCCTGTGTGGCGTTTGCAGCCTCTCTTGCAGAGGGAATCTTGGTCTGCACTGTGTGGATTCTTGCAGCAGATGAGGAGGGATCAGGGCAGCCTCTTGTGCTTCCAGCAGTCACACTGAAGGTGCTGGTTGGGAGATGGGATGGGCTGGCAGCACAGAACAGATCCCTAGGGACTGATTTGAAGCCCTTTCTCCCCATTTTCTCCATGTTTGGGATGAGAGACTACAAAACGTGGGGCACCTCTGCCTAAAAGCATTCTAAGGTACTAAATGGAGAAGAGGGGTGGTCTGAGCCTGTGGAATGTGCTCGTGTTGCAGCATGCCAGACATTTTGGTGAAAGGAGTAGGCAGGGGTTTTGGTTAAAGGATTAAGGATTGCTGCCTCTGCAGCAGGTATCACATAGATCAGTTGAAATTCTTCATCTCCCCAGGCGAGTGCCTCCAGTTTGTGCTTTTGTCTAAGGATCCTGACACAATGCACCTCATCCCATACTGTTTATATCCCGGAAAGGATGTGAGGTCAGCAGGAGGGAGAGCCAGTGCTCTGCAGTTATCAGAGGAGTGCAGTGCTAGGGGAGAAAAGAAGGGAAAGAGCAGAGTTCCAGCACTGAGATCTTTTTTTATATTGTACCTGTGCTTCTGTTCTGTGGCCTCTTAGAACCGATTTGCATCCCACAAGTGCTGCTGTATTGCTGTTGCAATGTGCACACACAACTCCCGTATGAGGAACTCTTTTGATCCCACTGGAACCTGCAACCAAAGTGTCGAAACAGAATTCATGATGTTTGGGGCTTGAATCTCTTTTGAAGTGACATTCGTGTAAAACTGACTGTTTTCCAAACATGATCTGTTCCTCTGAGGACGAATTCAAATTCTTTCTTACATGTAACTTAGAGAGTCCCTCTTCCAAGGCCAGGGAATTAATTCACTGTGGCACCAGAGAAACAGGGTCCTGTGTCAAGGAGTGAGAACGGCAACTGCGTTTCTGTCATCCAGGGCAGGAAACGCCCCCGGGGGAGCACAGGGGCCTTGCCCCAGTGAGTCCTTCACAATGAGGTTCTGTCAGGTGATCTGAAGGAACAAACCCAAAGAGAAGAGCAGGAACAATAGTGAGCACTTCCCCTGTAGCCCTGCCAAGGCCAGACTTGCAGCTGGTGAAGTGTTTAACAGGCAGCAACCTCAGAGCAGAGGTTCTCTGGGGAAAAAATGGATGGGAGATGGTGAACAATAGATGAACAAAGCTGGGAGGGAGAGAGCTTCAACAACTTTCTGTGCAATAAAAGCATCCGGTGCTTGTCATGGTCACTGTGTGTGGCTCAGTCAGTGTTCCAGCTCTGTTCATTCTGTAGCACAACACAAGATGCTATTTTGGTTGTTTGTGCAGGAATTAATCATCCTTTTCCACCTTCTCTTGGTTGGCATTTGTGGGGGAGGGAGGTACGAGTGAAGCCTGCCTCTACTCCTGTTCCTTCTGACTCATGTTTGCTAATTCCCTTTTTCTTTTTCCAATCACATTCCCTGGCTCTTCACAAAAGACTTTGCATCATGTTGAGGAGCTGTTGTAGAACCTCTGTAGGAACTGATGCCAACCCTTCTCTCTCCCCAAGGCAATGAGTGCCATCCCTCATTTCTAACCCATTTTTGTATCTTTTTTACTTCCACTCCTTGTTTCTCTGGGCAGACCACAGAATCCAGAGTGAATTTCGTGATCCTGAGGCAGCCTGGGGTACAGCTGGGGGAGCCAGTGGAGGATGGCAGCACCTCCAACAGCAGCAGCAGCAGCAGCAATGGGGGGAGCCCAGTGCACCACCGCAGGCAGCCAGACCAGAACCACTACAGACGAAAATCCAACTACCAGAAGGTGGGGCTGGGGAATGAGGCAAAGGTGCTGCTTGTGCCTGGGCTAGCAGGAGGATTGTGTTGTTCTCTGATGGTTTGTCACAGAAGGCTGATCAGCAGCTGTGTTTCTGCTTGAGCAGGTTTGGGGATTTGGTGCTGAAGAACCACTTTTATCATCTATAGGAAAACATCATTTTCAGAGAAAAAGGTGTCAAAATTTCTTCAATGTTGATGCAGAGCTGGTGTTTAATCCTTCCTCATCTGGAAAGGGCAATGGGAAATCTGCCATCCATGAGATACTTGGGATTTGCTTCTTGACATCCATCCAGCCCCACAGCATGTACACCGTTTGTACAGCCTGTGCTCTCATGTGTGCCTTCACTGCAGCCTCAACATTTCCTCAGGGAGAGCTTCATGGCTGGCCATGAACAGCCTTGAGATGAGCTCATAGCCTGTTCCTCAGTGCAAATTATTCTCCTCAGAAGGAGCATCTCCCTACAGCAAATGGATTTGGGATCAGTAGGACAGCCCTGCCTCAGCTCTGCTGGCTCACCTTAGAAATGCTGCTCTGTATTCCCACCCAGAGCAAGCACATGGGAAGCTGACTTTGGCATCCAGCAACATTGCTGGAATGCTCTGGATTAAGGATACAAATGTGGTGTTGTCTTCCAGAGCTGGGTTTCTCCTGCTAATTGCATTAATGAAGCTGCACTTTGTGCTGTCTTTCTTTTGTAGGATTTGCCTCAGGGATATGTAAGTCACGAGAAGACAGTTGCAATAAAGAAGGAGCCAAAGGAATCTTTGGGAATCACAATTGGAGGTGGAAGGGATAACAAAAACAAGCTCCCTATCTATGTGACAAGTGTGCAGCCCATTGGGTGCCTCTTCAGGGACGGCAGAATCAAAAGAGGTAAGGGAGGCTCTCAGACCCTGTATCCTTTAGGAACTGGAGGGTTTTTTTTCAGTGGAAGCTGGACATGAACACTAAAGAGAGGCTGGAAGCAGGGTTCACATGACCCCTTGAGGCTGAAATGGGCTCCATAGCCAAAGTAATAATTCCATTTTATTTCATCAACAGGGGATGTACTTTTGAGTATAAATGGCATTGATTTGACTCATCTGAACTACTATGAAGCTGTGTCAGCACTGAAATCCAATGCAGCTTCCCACTCAGTGACACTGAAAGCTTTGGAAATCCTCTCACTGAACTCCCCGGAGCCATCCCTGGACATCAGGGAGCAGGGATTCAGCTGGTCTCCCCTCTGGATCACGTGGCTTGGACTGCCCAGGTATGTTTGTCAGGGAGAGCTGTTAACCACAGGGTTGACTTTCACTCAAACCCTAGAAATTAATGACTTTGTTGATGAACTTGGAAGCATTACTGCTGTTCCTGTTTGGCTGTAAGGCAGTGAAAGCCTCATTTGCCAGTGAGATCATGGAATAATGAATGCATAAGGAACTTACACTGTTTTTATGGAATGACCCATCATTCCCACGCTCCTGTTGGACAGCAACCATGGTTTAGAAGCTCCCGAAGCACTTTTTGCAAAGAGAAATAGTCAATGTTAGATACAGTCCCTGCTAAAATACGGACTGAAATCTCTCTGTGGCTCTTTCTGCATCCCCTCACACAAGCCAGGAGACACCTGGGCTGTTTGGGAGTTTCTAATCTGATCATCTCTCTTAGGGGCAGACATTCTTTCAGTCGAATTCTTCTTGGCTGTTTTAACTGTATCATCTCTAGCACGAAGCAGAAATGATTCTGCACAGTTGAGTCTTCCTGCTGCACAGCTTTGCACCACAGGCTTAGCAGAGATTTTAACCTGGTAAATTCCAAGTGAAAGCTTGAATTTCCCTCTCCTTCCTGGAGAGGTGAACCCCTGGTTCCCTTTGGCACTGACACCAAAACCCTGTGAAAGGCAGAGTCCGTTGTCATCCCAGCTGACTGCAGGAGCATCTCCTCACGGAACAGGAAACTGCTGTGGGAAGCCTGGATTATTTACAGCCTCCATTCTTGAGACACCTGAAGAAAAACTGCTAACAAAGCCTCTGCTGTGCTACGTAGCAGCCTGTAAATGCTCAACAAAGCAGCCCAAGGAAAGGCAGCTTTTGTGTCTCCTGTACTTGGCCTGTGCTCAGCACCCTCCTCTCTGCTCCCTCTGCTCTCCTGGGAATTGCCCTGGCTGCTCCAGGCAGCTCTGGGATGAGCTGGCCCTGAGTTGTGCCTGGAGAGCCCAAACCTGGGCACCAACCCTCAGATGCTGGACTTTTCTGCCTTCTCCCATTTTCCTGGCTGTCAGGTGACTTGCAGCTTCCCCACACTTTGTGCTGCAGGGACTGGAGTCCTCTCTGCTCCTTGATCCTCCTGCCTTCATTTCAGGAGTGTCCTGACATTATCTCCCTTTAATGCATTGCTGGAAATTCTTTTGCTGCTGGTGTTGATGTTGCCCTCCTTCACTTGACTGTAACTTCTGAAGCAAGAAGTGATTCCAGGTGTCCTTTCTGCTCTTCCTTCCTTTTGCTCCATCCTGAATTCCGGCCTTGGAATTTATCTGCGGTTCTGGGTGTGAGGGTTGGTAGGAGGCACACAGCAAGGTTATTCCACTTCAGGATCTGACAAAACCTTCCTCCTTTTTCCAGCACTAAAAAGGGGCTGTAATTCCTGTGCTTCCTCACTCCTTTCCCAATCTGCTCCCAGTGAGACCTGGTAGCAACTGGCTGGTCACCCACAGAACCTATGTTGGTCACCTGGGAATGCTCAGGGTGCCTCTGGCATTTCACGCTGGCTCAGTGAGATCCCAGTGCCCTCACGTGCTGTGCTTGGATCCCATTGCAGAGAGGTCCTGGGCTTCCCTTTGAAGAGGACCAGACCCCCAGTGCAGCAGTGGAATGACCATTGCACAGGCCCTGTGAGCACCACACTGCAGAAACCCCCAGAAATGTGCCCAAATGATCCTGTGCCCTCAGCACCAGTTTTTCACTGGCATCTGTTCCTTTTAGCTTCCCTGGCCTCAGTGCTTTGGAACACTCTGCAGAGTGAAGGCTCTGAGCTTATTACACGTGCAATTTTGGGTTTGTTCAGCTTTTTTCCCCTCAGTTATTCCTCTGCTCCAGCAGAAATATCCCTTTCTCTTTAGAGGAATGTATTTCTTCCTGGTTTGAACCCAAACTTGATGCTGAAAGATGTGAGTTGAAATGAGTGCTCAGGGCTAGGGAAGTGCATTTGATCCTTGCAAAACTTGAGCCCACAGTGCTTCATTCAGGCCTCGATTCCTGTGGGGTTTTTTTTCTGTTTCTGTCAAGTAGAAACTTTGATTTCTCTGGGGCATTATGATAAACCTATACCAGCCACTGCTAGTACAAAATACCATCTCAAAAGCTGGTTTGGAGTGGGCCCATGTCCTCATTCATCACACCCTGCATCCTAAAGGTACCAGAAACAAAAGTTTACAGACTGATTTCTCTTCTCTCTCTAAAACCTTTCCCCCTTGAAAACACTGAGCACTGTGTAGCTTGTGGATAAGTGTCAGGGGTGGAAAAGCAGTTCTCCTCCTGCCTTCTTCCCTGGGGTTTATCTGACTCCAGCCTCCCTGAAGTCTGAGCTCTTGCCACAACATTTGTGTGGAACTCCCAGTCCCGGCCCTGCTGCAGCTCCAAACTCCAAGGACCAGGAACTGCCAACTCAGCAGCGTGCTTGGCACCATAAAACCTGCACTTTGACCTTCCCTAAACTCTCAGATTCTTTTCCCACAGTCACTTTTGATTGTAGTAAATTTCTCTTCCTAAATCCCCTTTTTAATATGGAAAACTGATTCCTAGCAAACAGCCCTTTCCAGCTCCTGGAGAATGTGCCTGATGTTTTTATTTGTGTTCTCTGCTGACCTAGCACTCGCCACTGTTGCTCTTGGGGCTATTTATTTGCAGCAGCTGCCACAGCCCTGGCTCAGAGCCGTGTGTTTGCGCTTGTGTGGTACCTGTGGAAGGAAATCATGGAGGAATCGGCGAGCTCAAGCTGGGTCTCCTGGTGTTTATGTGTGAAAAAGTCCTACAAAAGTAAATTACAGTTTGAAAGTAGATAATTGGATCTTTCTCCTGGTGAGAAGTTAACTGGGAAGGCTTTTGAAATCTGAAACTCCTCTGCAAAGTGCTCCAGCAAAGCCCTTGGGGCAGAAACGTTTATTAGGAAAAGTTTAGCTGCTGGAATAGCTCAGCAGGGTGATGATGAGCAGCACTTTCACAGCTTCTCGGTGCCAGGATGGAACCGGACTGGGAGCCAGGGCACACGAGATGCCCCTGCCACACCTCGTGTGTCACCTGGCCAAGGCTGTGTGAGGCTCTGTGCTGCCAAGTGCTGCTGGCACTTCCATCTCGCATTCCCCAGGCTCCCTGAGGAGATAAACCTCGCTGGCTGGCATCCAGAACCTGGGAGCTCCCACCAATATCTGAACTGTACATCCTGGATCCTGCAGGAAAGCCCTGCCCTGCTCTGAGCTGGCAGCTGAAGGGAGGCTGCTGCAGCTCACATTTGCTGCCAGCGATGCCCAGCTGCTGAAAGGCCTCCTTGTACCAGTGCAGGGGCAGAGGGAATAAAAACCCCTCCCCTCTCAGTAAGTGCAGGGGTGGAGCTGCTGCTCACTGTTAATTGGAGTTTGCCACTGGTGCTGTGTGTGTTCACTAGCAGAATTGATGAAGTTATTCAGGAGTCTTTCAGGTCCCAAATGCTTTAGAGCCAGGTTTTTTCCTGTTAGCTCTGAAACCAGTGCTGACAACACTGAGAAAAGATTTCTAAAGGATTGGCATCATCAGATTTGAGAATTAACCCTGTGCCGTGCCATGCCCTGCACAGGGGTGTCTCAGATCCTGGAAAAATGGAAAATGAGGCTGTTGCACAGCTGTGCTTTCCATGAGGGAAAACATAAATTCCTGGTCAGGCAATTTTCCTCATAAGCTCTCTGTTTCTTACACAGCTACCTGCACTTCTGTCAAGATATTGTCCTTAGTAAAGGAAACCTGGAAAGCTGGGGCTTCAGCATCGTGGGAGGCTTTGAGGAAAGCAAAGGAAACCAACCCTTCTTCATCAAAACCATCGTGCCCGGGACTCCCGCATTCCGCGACAGGAAACTCAAGTAGGTGTGAGGTACCCAGGGATCATCACCACCACCAGCGCTGGGGGAGTTCCCAAGACTCCCGACCCTTGTGAGGAGCTCAGCTCCAAGTTAATGACTCCGGCTGGCACTCATTGGGGGGTTAATACTGTTGCCAAACTTGTAACAAACTAAGTCCTGCATTAAGGGGTGCTTTGGTTTCTCTATAAAGGTGCAAGGAGATGGAATTTACAGCCCTTTAAAACCTAACTGTGAAGGTTTTAATTGAGCAATTAGGTAAAAGGAGAAAGAGGATGTTTGAGATCAATCGTGCAGGTTCCAGAGTATAAAACCTCTTGGATTAGGAAAAGTATCCCAATACAAGCAACAAGAGCCTTCCTGTGCAGGAAGTGGAACTCGAGTTTTGCTGGATGGTGGTGCCCAATCCCAGTGGGGTGAGCAGGGTGGGGCTGGAGGACCCCACGGGTATCTGTGGGAGCCCAGAGCTGGCTCTGTGCAGGCAGGGCTGTCACAGACAGAACAGAGGGGACACAGTTTGCTGCAGGGAGCCGGGCTGTGCTCCCGGAGCTGAGCTGGGAGGCCTGGGCTCAGCTGGGCTCAGTTTGAGTGCTGGGACAGGGCTGTGCTTTCCCACCAGGCACCAGTGAGGGGCTCAGCACCTCCCACCCCTCAGAAGGTGCTGGGCGTGCCACAGCAGGGCAGGTCCCTCTCACACTCTGATGGTGACAGTGGGGCCCTGGAGAGCCCTGCAGCTCCGTGCCTGCAGCTGCAGCACTGCCCTGGGGCAGCAGTGGCTACCAGCACCCATTTGTGTCACTCTCCCTCTGCTGCCTGCCCTGGTGCCCTTCACTGCTGTCACCCAAGCAGCTGCAGTGTTCTCCTTTTCCTTTCCCCTCTGACTCAAGAAATATTTTCAAGGAGTTGATTTGCTCAGGGTGACCATGGGTGCAGTGTTAAGAATGAACCCAGTCCTGACAAGCGCGGTTCCTGTCTTTGGGCAGGTGTGGAGATGAGATCGTGGCAGTGAACGGAGTGCCAGCAATTGGAATGAGCAACTCGGAATTAATCCCAATGCTGAAGGAGCAGAGGAACAAAGTCACCCTGACTGTGGTGTCCTGGCCAGGGAGCCTCGTGTGAGAGCTCCAACAAAGCCCAAACACTTCCAGGTATCCAACAGCAGCAGAGCCACACCTGACAGAGAAACAGGGACTGCTTGACTCCTGCTCATGGTGTGGTGCCATGGAAGACTCCTCCCTGTTTCCTTTTTGTGGAAAACATTTTACCAACAGACCTGGATGTTGAATTCAAAGTAAGGGTTTAGCCAACAGTTGTTGGAGCTTCCCAGGATGGATTGGTGGTGCAGAGAAAGCTCTTCCCAGTGTTTCTCCACAACCTGCCTTGGAGACTGCTGTGGCTTTCCTTGATTTTAGGGCTCTGCTTTCCACTGAGTACTTGAATGGGTTAAAATAGATTTACTGGCTGCTTCTAAAAGCCTGTAAGGATGGATGGGGACCCAATTAGGCACTTCCTATCTATCAAGATTTCCCAGTCCTCATAGTTGTAGGTTTCAGTAACCCAAGGAATGTGTTAATGCATTCAAACCCCACGGTAACTCAGAGCTGCTGGCTGAGCCTGGTGGAGCTGTGTGACCTGTGTGAGGAGCCTGCCAGCTTCACTGATTTATTGCAAAGGGACAATTCCAACAGCTTCAAGAACCACTGTCTAAGCTATCAGCAAGAGTGGTTTCATTGAAATACGATGTTGCAAAGTGTGACTTTACCACAGGTCAAGGGCAAGGGTCACTCTTAGTGCACTCAAGTTTCCCTGGTTTTAGGATTGATAAAAGCAGCTTTCCCCCCAGCAGGTGAGGAAGTGAAGGGGCTGGTAGCAGACACCCCTGTCCCAGCCTGCTGCCTGCCTTGCTTTTATCTGTTCCCAGATCAGAAGCAGAGTTCAGGCAGAGGCACCTGCACAGTCAGCCAGGTGAGATTTGCTCCTGCAGTTCTGTTCCTGTCCCTCTTGCAGCTGGAGCAGAATACCAACTCATGGGATCAGGGCAGCTCAAAGGGTCCTTGGCTGCAGGAAATGTCACCTCCAGAAGGAAGGAGACTGTGCCCAGCCTGGCTTCAGTTCAAACCCACTGTGCAGTTAAAATTTAGAATTAAAGAACTGAAACCAAGGCAGGTTGGTTTGACCTCTGACACTGTGAAAGTTCCTATTTGCCAACTCCACCTGAAGCAATTCCTTTTTATAACAGCTTTGTGAGCAGTAGAAATGATGGGTTTTTCTCAAAAGCAGGTTGTACTGAGAGATCTTTCCTCCTGGGCTGCCTGCGCTGCACCTTTTGCAGGAACAGCTTTGGAAGAATCCAAGGAGTCTGTCCCCTGTCCAAATGCTGCCTCCAATGAATGTTGAATTCCTTGTAGCAGCCCTGCAGGAAGAGCCCAGCTCTGGCTGAAGCTTCTCCTGGGCTGGCAGTTTGTCATTTGCTGTCCCTGGGCCTTGTTTACACACAGTGACTTCACTTCCTGCGCTGGGAGCTCCTGGCAGGGACAGCAGGGCCTGTTCCAGAGCCCAGGACACAGCAGGAGCTGGACCCATCCTCACAGCAGCCTTTGTTTGGCTGATGAACACCCCTGGAGACTCCAACAGCACAGCTGGGGCTACCTGGGCTCCAGAGCTGCTGTTCTTGTTGCTCTTCTGAAAGCTGAGAGCAAAATAATCCACAGAGGAAAACTTGTCATTGACTTTGCTGGGACACAAAGGGACACAAAAACCTGAAGCAATTTTTTCTCTCTTTCCAATCAATGTGCAGAATCTGTGCCTGGAACAGTAAATATTGCTGTGGACACAGAGAGGGCGATTCCCACTGCCTGCCCCAGCTGTGGGTAAAGTGCAGGAGGGAGGAGCTGTGCAGCTGCTGGGTTGGCAGTGGGAGTGAGGAGAGGCTGCAGAACCATTTTTACTGTTACTCCATCTCCTTTCAAGGTGCCTTCAACTTCACCAAAATGTCCTCGTAATTTAAATTTTGTTTCCAAAATCAGCGTGTTAATAGATGTTGAATTTGTTTTGATGCCTTTATAAATTATTGTAATGCTGAAAAATCTGGATTATAGGTGTGGTCTTTACCCTTTCTTTCCATGTATCAGTTACTGTCCCCAGCACAGGTCAAAAACCTGACCCTGAGAGGCAGGAAACCGTGTAATTGTCTCTGCTTCTCCCAGGAAAGGAGCTGAACTATCCTAAAATACACTGTGGCTGGGAAAAATCCCTCAACAACACTAAACCCCACATCCCAACACCAGGAAACCTGCAGCAGCCTTCCTGCTGCAAGTAAAGATTATTTCCAACACCCCACCTTTACCTTTCCCTAATAGTAAAGGCAAACACTTTACCTCTATTTAATGAAAATAAACCAATTTAAACCTCTTTAAAACCACAAGGGCAGAGTTCCTGTGCTGGAAAAAAAACCACCACATCTCATCATCACCAAATGCAGGCTCCTTAGGGCAGGGCTGCTGGGCCCCTCTGCCCCTTGGCACTGCCCTGGCCAAGGCAGCTCTGGAAGGGAGGGTGAGCACCTCTGTCCTGTGTGGTGCAGGGACCATGGACCAAGCGCTCCTGAATCTCCTCACCAGGCTGGTTTGGATTCCTCCTGGGTAGAAGCAAGTTCACCCCAAGCTCCTGAAAGCTTTTGGGCACCCCCAGCTGACCCCTGCCCTGAGCAGAAGCTGCCACGAGGATGCCCTTGCTCCACACCCGGGGCCAGGAGCTGGGATTGCTGCAGTTTGCCCAGGCGAGCAGGGATTCCTAAATCGGCTCCATGGTGGCTGCAGAGGGAGGAACACCCTGCAGCCTGATCCCAGCCAACCCTGGCTCAGCGCACACACATTTCCCATCAGCTCCAAGCACTTCAAAAAAGCTCCATGAAAACCAAAACCCAGCAGAAGCCCCATTTGTCCTCCTCCCCTGAGCTCTGCAGTTACAAACCCATCACTGTCACAATGTTCAACCCATCACCAAAGGGCTCTCCTGGCACAGCCTGGACACTTCCCAGCACACTCAGACTTCCAAGGTTACAATACCAAAAAATACAGAACGTTTCAGAACCATATTATTTTAGGACAAATATTTCAGACAGTTTTAAATAACAAGTCAAAGGAAAAGGAGACATTTGTGGACTCACACAAACAGACGGGCAGGATGCTAAGGACCAGACAGACCAAAACCCCTCAAAATTATTTCCCCTGTTCTTTCCACCCAGAAACATCTGTTGCCCCTTCCCCAACCAATACTAAGTCCAAAGAAACTTTGGAATTCAACTAAATTTATTTTGGGATCTAAGGGAAAGGAATGCATTGGACAGGAGTGTTGGTGATACCCAAATAGAAACGCCAACCCCACGAGGGCAAACTGCTAACTGGGACTTGGTGTTGTCTACTGCACTCTAGGTTATTCAGACAACTCTTAGTAAAAAATGAAATAAAATAGTTAAGTCAAAAGTAATTAAAGAGAAATTCATGCTCTTACTATGCATCTTCATTGATTCCCCACGTAGAGGTATAACATGACAGAACTACCTTTGCAATGGATAAAAAAGCCAGTTTTGGAGTCTCTGCACACGCTGTGTGAACGCCCTCAGCAGCTTCTGGAAGCTGTCACATCCAGGCAGGCCCCTGTGCCCACCTAGAGCAGGTCCTGCAGCTCCTCTTGCCACGCCCAGCTGGCCACGGACAAACCAGAAGCTGCTTTTGTAGCTATAAAGAAATTTATTCGGGGATGAGACTTTTCACTACTAAACACCAGACTCTAAGCTGGCTCCCGGGATCTAAGTCACACTGTTCTTTGGACAATAAATTTCAAGTTGCACTTACTGTCCTAGTTTTCAAAAAGGAATGATGATGACAAAAAAGAGCCAAGAACTATGACCTAATTGCGTTAGTTTCAGCTGAAGCCATCTTCCATCAGAAACCATAGGATCTGATACACCAAAGTTCTCCCTAGGGATGTGGATGAATAGAGTAGCTCAGTGCTTTGTAACTAGTACTGCTGTATTGTCTTGTATCAAAAACAAACCAACAAAAAAAAGGAAGTTTAAGGGCACGTGCAGCCTCAGCTCCCGAAGCACTGCTGGATGTGCCACGGCTCGCCCAGTCAGCTCTTCCCTTGGAAAAAGTAAAAAATAATAAAAAAAAAAATTAACACCACCCCCCCCAACAAAAAAACACACA
>VZRN01002597.1:638361-658442 GCA_013397935.1 Dasyornis broadbenti | reverse complement strand
CCCCCCCAACAAAAACATCACCAATGCCATGCTGGTTCCACAGGAGTGAGTTCCTGCCGAGGGCTGATGGTGGGCCTGGCTCACTCCTTGGTGTCCTGCTCCTCGCCCTCCTGGGCTCCATCCTCGCTGGCCTCCTTCTCCTCCTTGCTCCGCTTGTTCTTTTTGTGCTTGTGGCGCCGGTGGCTCTCCCCCTCCTCGCTCTCGTGCTGCTTCCTGAGCAGGGAACAGAGGGGACAAAGTGACATCAGACAGATCAGGGACCCAGTGATGGGCACAGGGGCTGTGATCCCCACCCACAGGAGCCGCCTCAGCAGCGCCGAGGGCACGGTGGGGTTTTCTGGGATGATCTGATTCCATGTGTGGCTGCTCCAGGAACAGCACCCACTGCACCAGCACAGCCACACTCTGTCACTGCCACACTCTGCCACAGCCACTCCTTGCAGTGTCCACAGGCACCATCTCGGTGTCCTTCCACTCTGGAGGAAGCTCCAACAATTTTGGCACAGCACCGAGGCTGAGAGGAGAAGGAATCCTAAACCCGATATGTGTTTGAAACTTTCACTCCTCTGAACACCTTGGGGAAATCCCTGGACTAGAGGCAGCAAAGGGATCAGTGAAGCGAGAGAAATGTGGATTTCCCCAAGGGAGGCAGATCCTGTTTCTACTTCTGCTGACTCACACCTGACCTGGCTCCTCACTGGCTTCGTGCTGCAGAACTCCTTTATCTCCTCGGCCAGTTTTCCAGATGTGGGTGGATAGCTGGGAAGGTTTACACAGGATTTCTGTGATGTGGGAGCAATCCCAAGCAGGAGGAGGCCTGGGCAGGCTGTGCATGCCCTGAGCCCTGCCAGCTGCTCCAGTGCCCCGGGAGCAGCTCTGCCTCCCACCAGGAAAACGGGGGAGCTCTGCTTTGGCCCTTCCTGGGAGGAGATTTTCTGCTGCTTTTCTCCCAGATTCAAACCTGGTGAGCTCTCAGGAGCTGGCAGTGGTGTGAAGTTGGCAGAGTCAAAGCAGAGCCCGGAGTACAGGAACAAGCAGATAAATTTATCCCAGGATAAACGGTGAGTGGACAGGCACAGCTCCATGAGCCGGGACAGCATCAGGTGTAGAGACAAATTCTTAGCACAGCTGGAATTCCAGTTTAGCAGCAGACACAGAACTGGCTGAACCTGGCTGAAAAGCTCCTGGCTTCAAGTAATTTTCTGACTGGTTTAATAAATGGTTTCACAGTCATTAAAGGCAAAAAAAATATGGAAAAATGAAAGGCTGCTGCCTCTCCACAAACACCTTCAGCCACCTCGTGGCCAATGTGTCAGTGGTTTATGCTGGGACAATGGGACTGTCCTTTAATACTGAAACCAGCGTCAGTGATTTCCTTCAGACTGCTCAGTTTGCAAGAAGCTGGAAATGAAACCCTTTCATCTGCCTGCAGATGCCTCAAACAGGCTCAAATCCCAGGGTGCCTCCAGCAGGGAATCCCAGAATGGTTTGGGTTGGAGGGGACCATGGGCAGGAATTCCTACAGTGAGGTATCTACTCCAAGGTTTTAATTCTGAGGAGAGGAAGCTGAGATATAACCCTAAAGCCAATGACATGTTTGTCTGGTACCAGCTCAGCTTCCAGTTGTTCTGTATTCTATTTTTATTATGGTCTTGGCCTTTCTTCCCATCATTTTGTTTCCAACCCTTCAGCAATCAGTCCTTCCTTGAAAACTTACTCATCTCCTTAAGGATAAAAACAGCCTTTTACCTCCAGTCACTACGTAGGAGTTTTTCTGATACCAATTTCAAAATAAGGGTAATTACCTACAGAGCTGACAGCAATTTCACCTGAAAGAAGGAAGGTGAAGCACCAAGGAAAAAAAAAAAAAGAGCAAGAGCAGTTCTGCTCAAGTCATTAATGGGATGTGAAGTGACACAGGACCTGAGCACAGAATGTGCCTCAGCCCAGGGAGCAGAGCTGCTGCTTTGCTGGGAGATTGCTCTCCCAGGAAAATCATCTGTTGCAAATCCATTTTCTGCAGAAAAGCTGTGATTTCAGGACATCCTGCTCTGTCCCAGAAGTGTTTCACCTTTGTGCAGACCATCACCCCCCTCACTATCAGGCTCTGGGCAAAAGCTCTGCTCCTCCTGCTCAAGAGGCAATTTCTGAGTGCAGGCAGAAGGAAGTTCTTCAGAGAGAGTGACTGGGCATTGGAATGGGCTGTGCAGGGAGGTGAGGCAGTCACCATCCCTGGAGATGTTTAAGAAAGGCCTGGATGTGGCACTCAGTGCCCATGGTCTGGGTGACAGGTGGTGTTGGGTCACAGGCTGGACTTCATCATCTTAAAGGTCTTCTCCAACCTAAATTCTGTGATTCTGGAAGCTCTGCCCTGGTGCACAGGGACAGCAGGACAAAAGCTGATGCTTCCGTCATGGTTTTGCACTTCTCTTCAGGCATGCTTTTGTTAGCATGGGAGCTCTAGTGGGAGGCTGAGCCCAAGTCAATCCCTCCTTCACCCAGCAGCGCTGCCAGCTGAGAACTCAAACACCGAGCTCTCCCTTCCCTATCACAGAGCATTCCTCCTGCCCAAGGCTCTCCCTTGCCTGGTGTCACATCTCGGACAGAGGGAGCTGGGATGAGCCAGGCTGACATTTCACCCCGAGAACACGGAGTTGCCAGCCCCAGCACTCACCTGCGGGAGGATTTGTGTTTGCTGCTGTCGTCCTTGTCGCGGTGGCGGCGCTCGCGGTGCCGCTCCTCGCGCTCGCGGCTGCGGTCGCGGCTGCGCCGGTAATCACGCTCGAAGTCGTAGCTGCGCTCGCGGCTGTAGTAGCGGTACCGCTCGTCATCGCTGCGGGGACAAGGGACAGTGGGCACAGGGACACGGCCCTCAGGGCCTGAGCCACTGCAACCCCTCTCACCAACAATGGCTGGAAGCTTTTAGTGACTGGGGTCCTCCTGGAGCGCCTGCAAGGAGTGCAGCACGGACACGCTCCTCTCCTCGCTCTCCCTCAGCACACTGACACCCCAGATAACCTGCAAGCCTTTTGTGTAATTGCTGTTCTCTTCCCCACAAGCTCAAAACCTCAAACTGTGAGCAAAGCTTTCTGTCTGCACCTCTCCACCTGCTCAAAGCATCTCAGTCAATCCCCACACAGGAGTGGGCATCGTGTACCCCAAACTGAGCATCGTGCATCCCACACTGCCCTCTACACCTCCCTCTTCAACTTCTGAAAGCCAAAATCCCAAGGGTTAACAAGTCCCTCTGTGGGAAACAATACTCAGGCTTGGGAGAAAGGAAGTCAGAAATATTGTTCTGACACTCCTGGAAACAAGCTGGACAAATAAATGTCCAGGATCAATCAGCTGGGAGTGCTCCAAAGGACTGCATGGCCACTTGCCCTGCTTTGACCTGCACCAGGGTGCTCCACACCACCCAGAAATGCCAGCAATGCACTCAGGAGTGCTGAGCCCAGGCCTTGGCTCCAGCAGAGATCAGGATGTGGGGGGCTCTGAGCTCTTCCAATTTTAGCAAATTTGTCTTCTGTTCTCTTTCCCCCCCTCCCATCCACAGTGCCCACAAGCTTGTAAAGCAAAAAAAAAAAAAAAATATTAGGAGCACAGTGCCCTGTTTGCTCCCTCCCTGGGCTGGGAAGCTCCCCGGCAGGAAGCACCCTGTGCCAGGAATGCACATTCTGATCATGTTTTGAATGATTATTGGCATTTCTGAGCCTGGAGCCTGCAAAACACCGACGCTGCTGGTGACTGAACCAAAGGGATGGGTTTGGGAAGTCTTTGCAGCCCAGCCTCCACCTTAGATCAACAGAGGGAGGCTCCAAGCCTCCTTTCCTTTCCTTTCCCAGGTGCTCCCGGCACTGCTGTCAGCCGAGGTCACAGCAGCTCCCACCACTGTGGTCTCTCCAGTTCTGCTCCCATTTCCTGGCTCACTCCCAGGGAATGGCACTCCCTGCCCCACAGCAGAGCAGAGCAGGCTGTTTGTCCTTTGATCTGACAGTGACATTTAGAAGACGAGAAGCAGCAGCTCCTGCAGTCAGTGCTTCACACTGAGCTGTGAAACACTGAGTAAACACAGAGGGGCTATTTCATGGACTGGCCTCGTGGGAGAGCGAGAGGAACTGGTTCTGCTGGATTTAAACAAAGCCCCCAAACCCAGACACAGGAAATCAGCCAGGGACACAGCGCCTGGTCAGTGCTGTAGCTGTTGATCCAAAGGAGCTCTTCCCCAGACATTTCAGAGAACTCAGCTGGTGTCCTCTATAACCCAACCCTTGGCCAGACACCCTGAGGTGCCCCAGAGCTGCCCAGGGGCAGCAGCAGGAAGTGAAGGGCAGCACTCACTTGTTGTATTCACTGGTGGTCGGGGTGCGGTCGCGGTCCCGGTCTCGCTCCCTCTCCCGCTCCCGCTCGCGCTCCCGCTCCCTCTCCCGCCTGGAGCCCGAGTATTCCCAGTGGCTGCTGCTGGAGCTGCTCGTGCCCTTGTCCACCGTGGTCACCCAGGGCGTGTGGGACGTGGAGATGGGGGGGTAGCTGATGAAACCTGAATCTGCAGCCAGAGAACAGATTCCTTCATCCAGAGCATGCACAGAATCCCCTCTGTCCCTCCCTTCCCAAAGATCCCCCTGGCACTACAGCTGGATCCAAGGAGACAATGGCCCAGCACCCTCCTGTCCTTCCCCTTCACTTCCAGCAGTTTGCTAAGAGCAGGGAACACCTTTTCCCCAAGTAAGGCACAGGAGCAGATATCTGCAGGCAGTGCTGCACAGTCGGTCAGCCCTGGGCTCTTGGTCACCTACACGAGGTGCCACCTCTCACCAGGGACCTTCTGGTCTAGGCGGGCACCTGGGGAGGGCCAGGGGCACCAGCTGCTAATGAAGGATGTCACCCGGGGAGCCCAGAGCCACCTGCACTTCCCAGACAGATGTGGCCTCAATAGGACCAGCGAGGTCATGTCCCAAAGCAGTGCCACATCTGGCAGCACTGGGGCTCCTCTCCTTGGGAAGGGCTGGCACTGCCCACTCCTCCAACCCTGTCCTGCAGGGAGACACTGCAGAGCTGCCTGTGCCTCCACCTGCTCAGCACAGCCACTCGGAGCCACTCGGAGCTGGTCACTGCAGCACTGGGAGAGAACACGGCACTGCCAGGGCTGCACCAGGGAAGGGAATCTGCTGAAATCCTGGCACTGCCTCTCCCATTACAAAACCACAGGAGATGGTGCCTGTAGGCAAGGGAGAAGGCGAAGTGGGGGAGGAGGGATTCAAAAACTCAGGGAGGAGACACCAAGCTCAGCAGTTGTGGATGGTTGTGCTCATCCCTGAGGGTGGGGAAAAGGGAGAGAGTGTGAGTGAGGGTGAGCACGTGTGCAAACAGGCATGAGATCCCACTGCTGAGGCACTGGGGAAGCTTCTCTGTCTCTGCACTGGAACAGGGACCTGAGCCTCAGCACTTGGCCACCAAACTGCATCACCACACCTGCACCACTCTCAGTGCAGCCAACCCAGCGTGTGCTCCTGATGGGATTGTCTGGGACACAGCAAGACCCTGGAGGTGGAGCAGAGCTGATGTGGGTCAGCCTCAGAAAAGCCTGAGCTGCCAAGAGAGAGCAGCAGCTGGATGTGTCCTGCCCAGCGCTCACCTGCGGAGTTGTAGCCAAAGGGAGGTGGCTGCCGGTTGTTGTAGCTGGCTGGCTGCCTTTGGGAGAGAAAAGGGGGTGAGTTACTGACATCAGGGACCCCCACAGGTCTGCCTGTGCTGCAAGTTCACCCTGCTTTTCCTGGAGGCCTGTGGAACATCCTTAAGGGAAACCCACTACCAGAAACGCTCAGGGGTGCAGGGATTCTGCCAAACCTGCCACAATCCCACTGCTTGCCCTGTTCACCCCAGGCAGGCTCCCTGGGAAAGCAGCACTGCTCACAAACTACCTGCAGCACCTTCAGAGAGAGCATCTGCAGTAACAAATCATGCCATCAACTACTCCAGGCTTTGCCTAGATTTCATTGACTCCTCCCTGTGCCCTGAACATGACAAATCCAGGGAAATGCACAGAGGGTTGCTGACAGACTCTGCTCTCACCCCAACCCCAACCCCAACCCAAGAGCAGACCAAGCATCACCAGCACTGATTTTGGGCCTGTTCTCATCCCTCCCTCCAGAGGAACTGCACGCATGGGGAGGTCTTACCCAGGTGTGGTCTTACCCATCCAAGGTTGGGATGAGGAGAGCTGGTGGTGGTGCCAGAGGTGGTGGGAACAACCCTGGACACAGAAGGGTAAATCAGCACCAAGATCTCACAGCTTCACAAGTGCTGTTCACAGTTAAAAGCAATTAAAGCATCTTTTTACTCTAAACAAGGCCCTGTTTGAAATGGAATCATTTTCCTTCAGGGTAGTATCTCCTCCCAAAATTAAAACCCTAAAACTCTGTTAGTTCTGTAGGGGTATGGGAAGAAAAACGAAGGAAAAACTTTCTTCAATTTTGGCTTTTAAATATTGAACGTAAGATTCATCAAGGAGTAACAATTAACCCTTACAGCCCTATGGAGGAAAAGTGGTTCTGGGGATGCAGACATGTTGCATTCTGATCAGAATATAACAATCAAGTTATATTCTGACCTACAGATTTATCAGAATATAAGGTAAGCAGCTCAAGTTTAATGCCCAGTTGAAGTTGATTAGTCTTAAATGAACTGTGCTCCAAACTGGTGCCATCCTATCCCACGTTACTTAGTCCAAATGCTCTGAATCTGTGTGATCAAAATTACTGCTGCTGTTATTAAGAACAAGGTAACATCTACCTGGAATTGGACCTGGAGGTGGCAGGCCTGTGGAAATAAGCAGGGAAAACAAGTGAGGACAACAGGGAAAGCATGGAATCTCTGTGCGATGTGGCATCTCTGTACCTCAAGCTAAACCTCAAAGCGCACTTTGGAATAAATCTCACATATCAGAGGAAACAGAGCAGAAAAATTGGTGCTACTAAGCAGGAATTAGCCTATAAATTAAATAATTTTCCCAAATGATGATCTCTTTATGTTATTATTTAAAATGCAGTTGCTCTTTTACACTGGAGAATTCCTTTTCTAAGTGTCAACACATGAACAACTGAAGGAGCTGGAGAGGAGAACCTGCTGCAGGTTCCTGTCTGGTGTGTCCATCTCGATTTTGCCAAGCATTTTAATGGAAGGCAGTAGGAAAAGCTACCATGGAAAAGTTACTAGGACAAGAACCAGTGAGTGCTGCAGTGAATCCTCCTCAGCCAGGAGTTTCTGCGTGAAGTGCTCCTGGTGCCTTCTCCAGAGCCTGGCTGCTGCTCCAGGAGCAGGGGGAGCCCAGAGTGTGTTCCCCCTCACTTCAGCCTGGCATATTTAAGCCAGAAGCAACAGTCTTCAGCTTCCTCCACAGAGAAACAGGAACCTGCTTCTTTACATTTATCACTAAAGCAAAGGGATTAGTAGCACTGGAAGGGTCCCACATGGATACAAAGCCCCGAGGGTTTTTTCAAGGACCAGCTTCCATTATTAAGTATTCAAGGAAAATATTAAATGGGGTGATGGAGACTAAACAAAGCCTGGCCTGAGGTAAGGACCTGTTCCCTGACTGCTCAACCCTCCCACGGCATTGGAGCATTAAACCTTTGGTTTGCTCCAAGCCCGGGACATCCCAACTCATGTTTCATGGAGTGAACACGTACCTGGAGGATGCAGGGGAGGAGGAACAGAAGTCACTGGAGGAGGAGGGTGAAGGAAATGTGGAGGAGGAGGCCCAGCAAGCGGGGGAGGCGGAGGCCCTGCTGGTGGAGCAAACGGCTGCTGCTGAGGAGGCTGCTGAGGCTGGGAAGGCTGCTGGGGCTGCTGGGGGGGCTGTGGCTTACTTCCATGGTCTCCCAGGACCTTAGGAATGAGGAGAGAGTATTTTAATCCCTTTGCTCCTGCAGCACAGACATCACAGTGCTGGCAGCATCACCAAAACAAGAGCACGGCCACGCCTGGGAAGAGAGACCAATATGCAGAGGCACCAGGGTGACCTGGAAATGCAGCTGTCAGTGCTTGTGAGGGGGAGGAACAACAACCGTTTCCCAGCAAATTCTGTCTCTTAGGCATGTTGGCAGAATCTGGAAAACTGACCACTAAAAAAACAAATGGACCACAGAACCAGGTGTAGAAACAAACTCAGGAATTGGACCTAGAAAGGGAAAGGTTCCGTATTTGGGGTTTTTTGGCAAGTTAGCAGTGGTTGGCAGGAGGAAGGCGGTTAAGAGAAGGGGGTTTGGCAGAGGGTCCTGAGACCCTGCGCAGCAGCTTCCTGCCTAGGAGCCAACCAGAACATCATGGTCACACACTGGGCAGGCAAACCCAGAACTGAGACCAGCTTGAAACCCAGGCTTCCATTTCTTCCAAGGCACAAGATCCAGTACCACAGGCCCAGGCTCAGTCTAAGGTGTGGGCTGCACCAAATGATTTGAGACTAAATGTTACTTCGAAGTACAGAGAAACATCAGCCCCAGACACAAACCCTCCACTGCAGAACTGAAGATTCCAACCCAACACTGGAGGGGAAGGGAATAATCCACTAAGAGATTCCCAGCTATATACTGCTAGGAATACTTTGGAGGAGCTGATGAGGAAAGAACTCAGACCTTACCATTCCAAAGGGAAGACTGGTCTTTAAAAGACAAATCTGGCTCCTAGCAAGACCAAGCTTTGAAGGCAGAAGTTAACTGAGCCTGCAGAAGGGGACAATCAATCCGCATGCACACTCCTCAACAGAGCCAATGGATTCCCTGCTGCTTTGCATGCAGGAACTGGGACATAGGAGGTCAGGAAAACACAAACATTTGCCCAAGGTTCACCAGAAGTGCCGTAAAATCAGAAATTTGTCAAGGCAGCACAGAAGCTTTACCTGAATGGGATTTTCCTCTGAGGCGTGTTTATCCCGACGTCTTCCTTCCACCCTGCGGATCGTGCCCGCCTGCCCTCCGATCACATCGATGGTCCCACCCAGCTTCCTGGTACAAAGCACAGGCATCTTTTTAGGCTCAGAAGCACCAGAAGGAACAATTTTCCCTGCTGTCAGCTGATTTCTCTCATGTTTCCTTTCTCACCAAGGAAACATCTCTCAAATTGGACAAGAGGCCAAGGAGAAGCCCGTTTGCATTCCTGAACGATTTCTCCTCTGAGCAGGGGTGAGTTTGATCTCTCTGAACACCCAGAAATGTGATTCAAAGAATCACCACAGATATAAAAACAGGGATTACACCTTGGGACAAAAATGCTCCCAAAGTGCTCAAATCCAACAGACTAAGCAGAGCGTTAATGCTCATCCTTGAAGCACAGAGTTGGTTCCCAGACAAGGAGTAAAGCCGGGATGCAGGGCTGCTTTCTGCAAGGCAGGTGTGCAAAAGCTGTTTTGTGACTGAAGCAACAGAAACACCCTGAGCCCAAAGCTCTGGTTCGTCTGTTGTGTTTTTCTGAAGCTTCTGATAAAACCCCATCTACCTCCTAAGGGCCAAGTGGTTTCCCCAGCAGAGGCTGCCCCTCAGAATGACTCAATTGTTTTACCACACATCCAGCAGCGTCGCACACAGGCTCAGGAACCAACAGCTCCTCTTATCCTCTGCCAAACTCGTAATCCACTTCCACTTGAGGAGGCAAAGATTAACATCGTGGGAGTAGGAATAAGCCAAGCAAGCACAAGCAATGTCAGCAGCGTGAGCCCTCAAAGCTGAGGTGTTTGCCTGGCTCCTTCCACTCCCAGAGATGTGTCCCATTAGCTGGGATACAGGATTCCCTCCCTGCGCCAAGGAAGGGGGAAAGGGCAGGCAGGGGTTGTACTGCTGGAGATGACACTGAAGGAGTGACCACAGCAGCTTCCTGCCAAGCTCAAAAGCTTCTGTTTGAGGCCTGAGGAGACTCAGATGTGGCCCAGGTGGTTCCCAGGTGCCCCCATGAAGAACATGCTCCTCTCTTACCTATTGGGAGGAGGTCCCGCCTTCATTCGTCCTCCCACCAGAGCCAGGAAATCTGTTTTGAACTCTGTTTTGATTATGTTGTTTTCCACCTCTTTTTCAGAATTTCCTGTTCTTCCCTGTTGAACCTACAGAAAGGAATAGGTAACATGGGTTCAGTGTCCTTCTTTCAACTGAAAGGAGCACCAGACACCAACCATCAGCAAGAGAAAAGGAACAATCACAGGGCCCTTGCCAACAAGCAACCTATTCTTCAGTCAAGGCACAGCCATTTCTGTCAAACAGTGGCCACTCCAGCCTGCTGTCCACTGTCTCCTGTTAGAAGTCCAAAGCCTTATTAAATTCATTAAGCGCTGAGTCAAAACTGAACTAGTAATATTTGCTGTGCTGGCAATTTGGCTGAAGTTCTGATGGCCACCACGGACTCCTGAATAGTCAAAGCAGTCTGCAAACACGACAGGCACCACACCACTCCAGCAGGCACTCGCAGCGAGCAAAACAGCCCTGGGTGCTCAGCTCTGCTCTCTGCACTTCTCTCATCCAGAGGGTTTTCCAACCAGACACCCCTAGAGCTGGGTAACCCCAAAGTCAACTGGAAATTCACTCCAGTCTTGCTGCTGTAGTGGTTCAAACCTGCCAGGCTGATGGAACTATTCATTCCACACAGAACAGATTTTCAACAGAGATTTAATCTTTAAGGAGTCATTTTTGTATTTCTCCTCACTGAAGAGACATAGAACAGTTCAGAACTGAGGTATCTCCTGCTCTTACGCCCTCATGTCTGTGATTGCAAACACAATCCCAGTTTTCCTGGAGCCAGGAGCAGGAGTCACATGTCACCCACCGTGATCTTGTTCTCAGTGCTGATGGGAGGAGCAGGGTCCAGCCCCAGCTGAAGCCGTCGCTGCTTTTCACAATAAGCTTTCCATGTTTCTTCATTGAATCCATAATTAAAGTAATCAGAAAGATCAGCACCTGGCAGAGGGAGCAGAAGTTAACACAAAGGTTCTGCACACTTGCATTCTCCAGCTGTCCTTTAACTGCTTAAATGAAGGGTCAAGTAACAAAAGTGTTCCAGAGAGCTCAGCTTGTGCCTTTCCCTGTCAGAAAGCTGCGGGTGACAGAGGTGACAGTGGCTGCACCTCGGGTGGGAGGAGGACATGGCCTGAGAAGCAGTGGGACCCCCTGGGCCACAGAGGACAGCACCTCCAAAGGCACTGAGAGCTGCTTGCAATCACTTATTCACCAGCCTGACTTTTTCAGACTGGTTTCTTCCAACATGAGCTGAGTGCTGGGCACAGCACAGGAGTGACAGTTCCAGTCCCCACCACAAAAATGGAGTGGGGCCACAGGCCATTTTTCCTGGCAGAGCTAAGCCCACGTATTCCCCTCCTGACCATCACTGCTGTTTTGGGAAGAGATTCTGGGGCTCACCCATTTTGAGAAAGACAGCTGAAGTGGAAGGTTTTTATTGATACCTCCTGGACTACACAAGTAATTACAGCTCAGTCACAACCCTAATTAGTCATCCCAGAGTGTTATCTCCCATTGCCAGTCTCCTGTGCAATGTGCCAATTCAGCACGAGCACTTCTGAATAACAGCAGTGACCACAACGTGCTTGCCAAGAAAGCAGAGATGCTGAGGGGCAATCTCAGCTGCAATAATTCCATCCCTCCCACCTCCCAGATCCCTGCACTACAAAGCACCTCCTGCCCGCTGAGGTGTCCCTCAAACATACCCCAAGCAAAGATATTCCTACACAGAGCAACTCCAAAATAAAGAGCTGATACAAGAGCTAAGCAAAACTCTGACCCTGCTGAGCTTGGTTTAACTGTGAGGTCTAAGCAGTGAGGTTTATCTCCTGGGCTGGCCACTCTTCCTGTTGTACCACCCAAACATGCAAACTGCATCCACACCGACTCAGCAACACCACATTTACTTATCGATTTTATCAGCCTCTATTTCAGACCTCTATCAGCTCTTCCACACAGGATTTCTTCTTCCTCTCCCTCACTCAAAGAGATACCAAGCTGCTGAACAATTAACTGTAAAGGATATGAACTTGAAAGGCTGTTGAGTAATGAGCTACTTGCTGTCTAAAAGAAACTTACAGACCACACAGCTCTGCAGAAATCTTCCCTCTATTGCACTGCAACACTGTTTTAGGGCCAGCTGCCTCTATTTTGGTTCAGGGATGTCAGCATGGCCACAACCATGTCCATACTTGATCTCTGAACTTCACTGTATTCTTTCTAACTCATTTTCTTGCCATTCCCCTCTTTCACACTTCACAATCAAGGAGAAATGCCTGCACAAGAAAAGCTTCTGTTCCATTGTGTCTGCACTATCTGCAGGGTGCTTCAGTGCTGGTTTGATACCTGGACATGTCCATGGAGTTATCAGCACTGGACTGCCCTTCACGTGGGCAAGAGAAACCCAAACCACACCACAGGCAACCTCAGAAAAGGTTCCTCAGCACAGCAATATTGCTGGAAGAAAAATGAAATATAGAGGCTGGCAGGGAGAATAATAATTGCTGAGAAAAGGCAAGTGGACTTTTTGTTTCAGTTGACACTTCATCAGAGCATGTTTTATGAGAGTAGCACAGCAAAACTTGGGATGTCTTGTTCCTTCAATTATTTTTGTATCAGGAGAACAGCAGCTTTATTTGTAGCATCCTACAGCTGTAAGAGGAGAAATCTCCCTCATACAAATAGGTGTGGGCAGCCTCAGGACCCACATTAGGAGAGACCACGGAGACAACTCTGGGTTGACCAGGGGACACAGGAAAAGCTCCTGCACAGGAAGAGGAGAACAAACAACATCATCACCCAAATCCTGACCCCACTCAGCTGCCTTTAAGGCCTAACATTATTGGATTGGTATCAGTGCAATGTTCTCTGGAAGCAGGGAATTAATAAAATAGACCATTTAAAAAAAAAAGCTGTTCCCTTTAGGGAAGTTCAATTACTAGAATAAATGCAACCCAATTTTAGGTAGAGCATGGCTTGTTCAATCAGTAAATGCCATTGATTGTCTAGCCAAGCATCAGCGGCTGAGCAACACACATTGTTCCTGCTTCCCTGTTCCCTGGCAACAATAAATGGACTGAAATTACAAGTGAAAATAAAGAGAGACAACTGGAATTGCAGAAAATATTTACCACAAGGAACTGTGAGGCCCCACCTGGTTTCCTCCACGGTTTGTCTTCAAATGAATCCAAATCCACTTCTATCACAGGCAACCCATTTATATTCCCTGCGGCATCCAAGTCAATACCTTTGGGCTGCAACTTGGCTTTGGGGAGAGAGGAACTGTTACTACTTTTGATGCAATGCCTTTAATCCACTCATTTGCTCAGCAAATTATTCCAGCAAAAACAAAGCACTGCAGTGAATTAATCACCAGCTTTATAGCAGGTAGGTAACCACAATCAGCTTTTTAATAAAAAGGACTTCAGCCACTCCATAAACAAACAGGGTGTGCAGCATTTGCAGCTGAACAGCAGAAAAGCAAATTCAACCCAGATTGGGACTACAGACAGAGTAAATCATTAGGACATGCATGAAATTTACCCCAAATGAAAATAAAATAGAATTATTTTTCTCCTCAGGCAAAATATTTATTTTCCCCTCCCAAGATGGAGATATTTTTTCATATTTTTTTCATTTTTTCAGGATCAGTCTTTAGTGGATAATGGGAGTCAGCCAAAATCTGGTGGGTACAGAACCTTCAGCGGGAATTTGTTCTTATTT
Organism: Dasyornis broadbenti; assembly: GCA_013397935.1. Taxonomy (NCBI): domain Eukaryota; kingdom Metazoa; phylum Chordata; class Aves; order Passeriformes; family Dasyornithidae; genus Dasyornis; species Dasyornis broadbenti. Next base: position 644,724 of record VZRN01002597.1, on the reverse strand, counting down.
TCTCAATCAGAAGATAATTCATTTGGATAAAGCAATTAGTGGAAGGAAGTAGATGAAGCCCACGAAAGGACAGTCTCACACATGTGGAAGGACAGAATTCAAGACTCAATTTACATTAGAAACTAAACTGAATGGTGGAGAAAATCTCAGCAGCCAAATATAAACAGCTGATACTCAAGGCCAGAATTTGTTTCTTTTAGTATCTAACACTGCTCAGGACCCTGAGTTAGAGTCCTTCTGAAGAGCTGTAATGCTCAGCCCTGGTGCAACAATATAATCTAGAAATATTCTGGGGTTTTGCTATAAGAGTATCAATCAATGTATTTTTCCCTAGTTTAAATAGAATTACAATCACCTAGTTCAGTGATGGGTAATTAAATCACTCCATTGCATCCTGGCCCCTCAGACTGTGCTGAGAGCACCGATTTTTAGGAAATGCACTTCCTATTCCTAGTTTACACTAATTCTATATCCTTCCAAACAGAGCAAAATTTGCAGCTGCTGCAGCTGTCAGTGCCAGGTAGGTGAAATATTGCAAAGGTGAAGGATAAAAACAACAGCAATACCTGACGCAGATGCTCCATAGCCTCTACCCGTTTTTAAGTTTAGATTCATAGGAGTTCCCCTATTGGAAAAGAATCACTGCGTTGGCATTGGAACAAATTACTTGGCTAAAGATTCTCATGCAAAATATATTCAAGCCCTGACACCCTTCAGGAGATGCTTTAGTTCACCTGGGTTTGCTATTCAGAGTCATCCATCAGAGTGAAACCACCTCTACAAGAGAAGGAAATTATCCATAAAGTGGAAAAATTAGAATATGCAGCAAAGCACAGGTAAGTCATTTGTGTAAGAGGAAGGCTGCTAGAAGCAAGCAAAAGTGCTGTTATCTTATTTTTCTTCAATGCACATTAGGCAGAATTGTAAAAAAATATAATTTCCTGCTTCTCAAATCCAGCCTCACCGTTTCTGAACCACGAAAAATCAGACTGGAGATTAATAAATTCACAGCTTATGCAAATTCTTAGCAATACAGATTTTGGTTCTGAAGTTTTCACAGATGAGTTAAATGTAACTTCTCACCTCTGATTCTGCCCCAGGGAGCCCAGTAATTAGTAGGTTAATTTTCCAGCAGCAGCCCCACGGATTCTCATTCCCATTTTACAGATGGATTCTCCAACAAGCAATGCCCATCAGCTCCTAACCCCATTCCCGTGTTCTGGCCATTGCTCCCAGGAGACAGAGAAGCTCTCATCCCCACTTTCCATCCCAACATGCTGGGATTCCTCAGCCCCAAATCCCCCCACACCCAGCAATACCCACATGTAGGATGGTGCTCCTGTTTTGATGTTGCCAATTGTAACCTTCACGTCATCGTCATCGCTGTCACTGTCACTGTCATCCTCATCATCCTCACCACTGGGAAGGGCCTGCAACAGCAGAATCACACAGGAGCTCATCAATACAATCAACAGATAATTCTCCAGGACAGCCAGATCTCAGGAAGCTTCTTGAACAGCCTTCAACAACAATGAGCAGCTGCCCACAGAGAAACTCCTGTGCCCTTTGAAGTCATGGCCCTACGTGAGAATTGGGGTAATATTTGGGAACCTAGGGAAGGTTTAGCTCAGTTCAAAGGATTTCACCACGTCCCTCAGTTCCTCTGCCCCACTCTCTTTGAAAGAGTTGGGGTTTTTCTGACACACCTCCTTCACATGGTCACGGTCAAAGTACACAACCACAAATGAAAACCACCAAGATACATTCACCAGGCTTCGCCTAAGAACCTCACAGCAAATATTCTCTCACCACAACTTCTGTGGTAGGGAGCTGCTGAGGAGTTTGGCTTTGCTGATTTAGCACAGTCAAACCCCAAGTCACTTCACTTTACAGATTTGACTCCAGTGCAGCCCCAGTGCTGAGCACAAAACCAAAGGAATAGTAAAGGAAGTCTTCCAGATATCCAGCAAGTGCAGTTTTGCGAGATGCAGGAGCTGAATTAATACCTCACCCTACAAAAGGCCATGAGGAAGGTGTCCCTCGCCCTCCCTCCTTTTCCCCAGCACATGGGTCTGTCAGAACTCTGCATGAACCCTCCTGATGTGGCAGAACAGTGGCAGAAAATAAACCCATCAAAGAGACCAGGAGAGGAGGGAGGGGAGAAGCCACCCTCCGCTTCCTCTTTCAGCACTGAACCACTACATTGCATTCCAAGAGGTCTGAGCCTGAATCAAAAGTGATTCCCAGCACCTTGGGCCTTCTATCCCAGTGTTTCCCACATTTTACTGGTTCTTGAGAAGTCACACTGAATCTTGAGCTGGAACACATTGTGTTCTCCTTTTCCTGCCGGACTGCAGCATCAGAGACCCTGATCTGCCTCCTGAGGGGGCATGAGCAGGGCCTGCACCAGGGCTCCCTCCCCAGCACTCAAGGCACGGTGACAAGACAAGCCTGTTGCTGGAGCTGGCTTTAGGAACGGCTGGCAGTACATCCCAACACTGCACACACAAGGTGTTGAGCAGTACCAGGATCTCTCCACTTCCTGATTTTCCCCAGGAGCGCTGAAGAGCCCAGAAATCCCCACGTGCACCGTAGGGGACACGTACGTGCTGTGACATTTCTCTGTCCTCGTTGTTGACGGGCCGGCTCTCCTGGGGAGCATCTTGCAGAGGGTGAGCAGATTCTGTGTGTCTGGTGAAGGGGACAGAGAAAACAAAGTGACCATGACACAGAAAAGAAAGTGGACAAGCCCAGCCTAGGGGGTCACCTACATAACAGTTCTAAAGCCTTTGCCCAGGTGACTTTCACACAAAGCTTTAGTCACTTGTGTGTTTGTTCTGCTGGCATTTGCTCAACTACCTGACAAAAAAATCCATCCTCCTGGCTTGGCTTTGCTTTGCTTTTGCTGGGAAGAATCAGTTTCACACATCCAGAGAGCACCTGACAGCACTCAACAGCTCAGTGGCAGCTGGCTCAGCTCGGATTTGGCACAATCACAACTGATAAGAATAAGACCATAATAAGCACAATTTCACCTCCTCCTTAAGGATGCTAATAATTACACATGCATTTAGTCAGCAGCAAAGGCATCTGTCCCAGAGAAATTAAGGAAAAAGTGATTTTAGTGTTTCTACAGACAGCTTAGAGTAATGAGAAGTTAAAATTTCAAGAGGAAAAGTCAAATAAATATGCACCCATTCTTCTCACTCATTACAAATTAGTGCTAATGCAACAATCGTCAGGTTTGGATTTACCTCCAGTTTAAGAGTTTGTACAAATGTTAGTATTGTTTATTGAACTGGCCAAGCAATAAAGTGGAATTGGTGCACACATGCTAGAAAAGAGAGTGCCAAGTGTTCCAGAACTAAAATACAGAGAAGTCATTTGTCTGTAATGTCATAGGTAAAACTTAACAGAACTTCAAAATAATTCTGACTTTTTTCAAGAGAGACTATTAGAATAGCCCAGGCCAAGAAAACCCAATTCTCCACCAGTGCTTTGTGGAGATGTTGCTATTAATTTAAAACCCCACATTGGACAGTAAACATCCACAGCATTGTCTTCAAAAAGAAACAGGCAACATCTCACAGAATCCGAACACTGGTCCCATTAAAGCCACTTCAGACAGACAGGAGACACCACACAAGAAAGGCAAAGTAACACAGCTCAGCAGTTGTTGAGGGTAAAAAAAAAAGAACAATCTGGGCAGTAACTGAAGCCCTGTTTTGGGAAAGTCCCATAAAGAAATACATCAAGCCAAGATCAAAAAGAGGTTGGGCAGCTGACCAAGCACAAGGTCCCATGGGTGCTAAGTTCCTGATGTGACACCTGCAGACACTTTCAGGTATAAAAGGCAGCCAAGATGTCAGAGGGAAAATCAGCCTCCAGGTATTTCCATGCTGCAGACACAGGCTGTGACATGAGGACCAAAGCACGGACCGCTGGAGAAAATCTCCCTGATGGATCCAAAACTTTCTGCCCAATCCAAGCAACTCAGCATCGACCTCCACCCCTGAATTTCCTTACAAATCAGAGATGACTGCGCTCAGGAAAAGTGACAAGTGTTACCTTCAGCTTCAAGTCACATAAAGCATCTGTGGGTGTGCATTAAAATGTATGAACTGGAGTTCAGAGAGACACCTGGTAACCAGCAGCCTTTCCCTAACCTCTCTGCTCCCCAGGAATGAACCGTCTGACAGGTCCCCAGCATCCTCTGGGCACAGAAAAACGTGGCAGAGATTTCACTTCCCCAGAATGCCAACCTAACCCTGGGCACTGCTGACAGAACAGCATCCTGCTGGTGTTTAACACCTCCCTTAGGCTAGGGAATGTCAACGGATGCTGCATCCCGAACTGTGCTGATCTCTGCTTCCCGGCTGGGGACACACACTTCAGACCAGCCAGCAGTGCATCCCTGGAGCTGCAGCCGTTGATAACAGAGCAAACAAAGAGTTATTTTTCTTAAAACACCCCACAGCTCTTCATTTAGGAAGATTCTCATTGCACAACAAAGAAATACGGGAAAAAAAGCAAGAAGAGAAAAAAAAAAAGGAGAGCCAGCATGGCCATTAATATTCTTCCTTCCTGCATTTTGCAGTTATTGGAGACAGTTGCAGGAAATTCAGATTTTTAGTCCTGCTTGTAAAGTAAAATTACATTCAGATGAACGTGACAAGGAACAATAGATTTATGCAAATTGGCAGTGAATTTCTGTCTAGAAGTTGTCCCTTCTCACAAAGCTCACTTGATGATTTTAGGCAACATTTTAACCATGTTTTTTACCACTTGTTTATTTTAACAAGTTTTCATATTCCTTAAGCACAGAAGTAGGGCAGTATCTGTAACAACCTCAGAAATTCCAGACACCGAACCCACAAAACCAATAAACACTAAACTGAGCTTTGGAAGGGGCTGAGCACACACAAGTCCAGTGAACACCAAGCCTTCTGAAAAATGTTAAATTTAAAATGGCAAACAGGTAATACTGTGCTGAGACCAAGCTCTGCTGGTGCAAAACACACAAACAGAGAGGAATTACAACCCAGGAGAGATAATCCCTTCCACACACAGAACGCCAAACTCATCATTGGTTTGATCTCTAAGTCTTACCCTCATCACTTGGAAGATCTCAAAGATTGTGCTGATTTGATCATGTCGAGATTTTAACCCAAGCTCAAGGTTTTTACCTTTCCCAAGCTTAAGCACAGGCCAGTTTTACCAACACCAGAGCAGCACAAAGCCAATCCTCAGGGTATCATTTTTCCCAGGTAATTAAACTGGAAAACAGATCTGATTTAAAACTAATTGCTGAGAGAAAAAGAAGGGCTAAAAGTTGGTTTTAAATCAAACCAGTCCACTGACCCAGTTCAGCTTGCACATCCATAAATGCCTTCCAGCGCCAGTGTGGTGGCTGGGGATGATCCCGCGGGATGGGGAAAGGATAGGTTGCTGTTCCTGGCAACAGCACTGCTCTAAAGCACTCATGAAGCTCTGCTTAACAAGGCTCGAGCATCTTTACAGCATCTATTGTTATAATGAATAAACAGCCTCCGGACTTACCCAGGAGTTGGTCCATCTTCTTGCTTACCAGTGGTGTCATCTGCAAAAACAACAGTAAGAACAAAGGAATTATTCAAGTGAAAGGAAAAATGGTAAATTCAAGTACAAAAAGCATCACAGGTACAGCAATACCCAGTGCTACCACGGCACTGTAACCCCAATGCTCTCTTTTAAACTAAGTTCGACTAGAAATAGAGCATCTAAAAATAAACTCAACCCAACAAACACCACCCATCTGCAGAGGTGATGTCTCACACCAAACAAAATTCAAAATATAATTCAGAGTCTCAGGGGACAGAGACAAATATCACATAGGATCTGAAGTCAGCTAGGAAGGTCTTTATATAGAATTTTAATGTGCCAGGGAAGAAGAAACATAAAAGCATTCATGTGGAAAGCCTATCGGAAGGACAAAGACGTTTCAATAAAGTCTTGTGGTTTATCCTGGCCACATCCCAACCCCGTTAGCCCAGGGGTTCACAAGGTTTGGGTGATTAGGGAACTGAAACTCTTAACAAAGCATCGCGTTAATGTCCCTGCATCAGTGTTATTGATAAAAGGACAATAACACACCGCCACCCGCCCAGAAAGAGCCGCTCAAGAGCTTCTGAGGGGAAGCCGGAGGAGGAAGCCAGTCCCTCTCTAGGGCCCGGAGGCAGCGGCCGGTCCCTCTGAAGGGGCCCGGGGAGAGATGCCGGTCCCTCCCTCCCTCGGGGCCGGCCCGGTCCCGCACTGCCCCGCACCCGGGGGCGGCCCTGAGGCGGGGCCGGGCCCGCTGGCGGCCGGGGCCCCGCGCAGCCCCCG
>VZRN01002597.1:615024-638149 GCA_013397935.1 Dasyornis broadbenti | reverse complement strand
ACCCCCGGCGTGGGCGCGCAGGGCCCTAGAGCCGCCCGCCCCGCACTGCCGGGCCCTAGTGCCGCCCGTAAAGCCGCGCAGGGCCCTGGAGCCGCCCGCTTCACAGAAGCCCGGAGCCGCCCTCACGGCCCCACCGGGCCCTAGCGCCGCCCGTGCAGCCCCGCAGGGCCCTGGCGCCTCCCGCCGCCAAACCCGCCCCACCAATCTCGCATGCGCGGTGAGGGCGCGAGCGCGGCCCTGCCCGCGGCACCGTTGGGTAGTTTTCTCCAAAATTGCGGAGTTTTGACCTTTCAGCCCTCACCGTGAGTCTCGCAAGGGTGAAGCGCCGCAGCGTCGGCTACGGAAAGGAGCTCAGCGTGCAGAGAAAGAGCCCAAACGGGCGCTGTGGTGCCTCCCGCTCGGAGCTCCCAGTGAAGGGCTTGAGGAGTCCCGCACGATTCCCGAGGTGTTGGGAAGGGACTGGGAGCACAGAACGCGGCCCTGGGTCACTTCTGGCCGTACAGCGGTGCTCCCGAACAGCTGGTGACACATTCGGTACTCTCTGGGTGGGGTTTACACCTCCCAGTTCTGCCTGTGCAGTTTGTCCGTGAATGTTAAACTTCACACCCTGGAGATGCAGCGCCTGAGGCTCCTTCTGCAACTCCATCTGGGAGCTCCTTGTTGGAGTAGCACCCTCTCCTAAGGGCGTTTCGGAGCCCTTAACTCCATCAGTAGCACATGGAAACTCGGAGCAAGCTGATTTTCAGCACTAATGCTAATAAAAAACCTATAGAGAATCCTAAAGCAAGTTACCTTTTCCACGCACAAACAATGCCAGAAAAATCCCGAATTAAAATGTTACCTCTCTCCTCCCTGTGGTTCCGGTGTGGCTGTGGTCCATTCCTTCTTGTCCCCTGCTGGCTCCTGAATTGGGAATGCTGAAGAATACTCACCATGGGAACTGGAACAGGAATTGGAGGTCCATGGGACCCCCAAAGATCACTGAGAGTTGATGAGATCCCTGGTTACACCCTTGGATTCAGGTAAACCCAGCAGAGGTGGGAAAGTGCCACTTGGGACAAGCCTCAGCAGTGGCCAACAACATCATTTTCCATTTACAACATTGTTTCCCATGTACAATAAACACAGAATTTCTTTTGACTGTGGTGCTCTATTCAGACACTTCACTGTCAAGAATGTCCAGTGAGATCCCTGTAGGTACTGTCTGGAGAACCAGAAGTTTTCAATTACTCCTTCAGGCTTGCACGTCACATAATTTACACTAAATACAGATCAGTCATTACCTTTTGATTAATATTTGACTTTTAAATTCTTCTTAGTCTGAGACCTACTGTAATTCCTCTTCCCAATTTTATTACCTATCCCATGAGACCAGGACTGTTATTAAGAAGTGGTTTTTTTCTAGCCAAAATCTCAGGCTGTATTTAGGTGAAATCTCAGGTTATATTTGTTATCACTGAATATAAATACATAAATCTATTTCCTGCAGAAATTCTAATCTACTACTCAAAAAAGGATACTATGGATCATAAGGTTTACATAAAGAATGTGAAATAAAATGTGCATATATTGAAAGGATCAATATGTAAACACATTCAGTGATTAGAGAAAATGCAGAATTCAGCAGTTTAGCCCAGACCCAAATCTGCTGTTTGCATGTTGACAAAATAAACAGCTGTAAATCAAACAAGTCCAGGTAGATTTGATCTCCCAGATAAACAACAAGGAAATTAATGATTCAGTCAGATGTAGAAATAATGGAAATATTTAAATCAGGTCAGGGACTAAGTAAAAGGGCATTTAGAAAATCAGGAGCAAAATTCAGGCATCAATCTTGGAACTAATATTTTTAGAAAACTAATTGTTTATTTTGCAGATTGAATCAGTCCATGACAGACACTTTTTACAAGGAGACTGGAAGCACACAAGGAGAACTGGAGGACTGGGAGGACACAGTAATGGAAATATTGAGAGATTCACCAGTACAAAGTGTCAGATGCTGAGTCTGAACTGATGATGAGAGTGTCTGCAGGGAACTTGTATAAATTACAAGTGGCTGAAGAGAAATAGTCCCAAATTTATCACAGAACAGCTATGGATCAGAAATACAATACAGCCACTAAGGAGACAAATGTGACCCTTTAAATTTAATGGATCCCATTCTTTTCAGAGAAAAGAGGAAACTATCAACACTGAAATAAATACCTGATGCCTTGGCCATGAGCCACTATCTGCAATACTGCTTCTGGTCACCACCTGTGCAAGGAAAATTAATTCAAATAAATGCAAATAGGATGAACAAGAACAGAGGACTTCACTTTTGAGAGGAGGCTAACATTTAATTTGGTCTAAGAAATGACAGGTTGAAGTCTCTCTAAGCTTAATTAGAAAAATAAACTCAGCTGGAACAGTTCAACTGGCAGACACAGCTTTATAAATATACTGGCACAGACACCACAGCAAAGCTGCACTACCAACAGGTCTGAGACTGCCTTCCAATAGTCAGGGCCAAATCCCAAATATCCTTAACACAGCCCTTTGCTGCTAAGTCTGGGCAATTACATCTCCTAAACCCCCCGAGGGGATTAACTCCTGACTCAGCCCCTCATCCCTGTTTTAGCTGAACATCCCAGTAACATTCCCTATGTTTCTCAGTCAACATCCAGTATCAGTTCCATGCTCCAGCAGCCCGTCAGCCCCGCTGCTCCTGGGTTTGCCCAAAACAACTTCCAACAAAAACAACGCTCATGCCCATTTCAGGAATGCAGATGTTTCCCTCAGGGATGAGCCAAAGGCTTTAGCTGCAAGTCCTGCTTTCACAGCTCCAAATCCAGGCTGTACACACACACAAAGGGCAGCGTTGCGCTGGGCACAAACCCCTCAGGGAACCAGGGATTTGTTCACCCTCACACACTGTCCGTGCTCAGGTTGGCTCCCTTTGAGGTGTGACTACAGCACAAGAGAAAACCTCTGCTATTTGGAGAGGAATGCTCAGGAAGACATTCCTTCAAGAAATCCTTACACTGGAGGGTCTCTGGCCTATCCACCAAATCGGGGAATAGTTGAGGTTGGGAAAGATCCCTGAGATCACCGAGTGCAACTCTCACCCAGCAGCAGCACCCTAGTCATCACTAAACCACATCCTCCAGCACCACATCCACACATTTTTTCAACACTTCCAGCAATAGGGGCCCTGGATGGAAGGTGGAGCACCAGGAAAACCAGGTATGATGATCATTCTGCAGTTTTCTTCTTTGGAAATCCTTTCTAAGCTCTCCAAGTCTTGTTCTTTAAACCAGCCAGGCCCCTGGCCTGGCTGTATCAAGATGTGTCTCCTTTAAACACACCCCACCACTGCTGCCATCCCACTAAAACACCTCTACAGGGGGAGACGCAAAAGACTTCCATTATTCTTTTTCCATAAACACATTGCACTATTCAAGGTTTTCATCTTTGAATTTAATTAAAGAAAAATGTCTCAAAGTGATGAAGCATGTCTGACTTCCAGCTTCTTTCAATGGCACAAGCCAGTGCAGTAAATTGTAGAAAGCAAGCTCAGTTAGAATTTTATTTTCATTTAAAATAAAAAATAGAGAGAAAACTCTCCAGATGTGAGGTCCTGTTAAAAAAGTGGCTGTTCACTTGTAAACAGAATAAAAGTGTTAAGAACACAGTTTCATACAGCTTAAACAAAACCACTTTTCTGAAGCAATACAAGTATGTTACAACACTGTAAGAACACCAAAAGCAGAAAACAAAAGAATGGCAGAAGAATCACGTAACATTGCTTACTAAAGTGATAAATAATTTATGGTGAATGTTAATAGCTTGACATTTTTATTGCTCCAATGGTAGTGTGTTGACAAGAAAATGTAGTAAACTGTCAATGGGACAATAATAAACATCAGTTTCTGGTTTTGCATATGGAGTTTTGTACCTATCAAGAAAAGCATAGGAACTTTTTTTTTTTATTTATCAAAACCACACCAGATTTAATAATTTTTTTTTCCTTCTGTTTTAAAGTCACCCATTTACAACTGAACCCACACTCCCTAGAGCTGTGTGTGCATGTTTGAACATTTTTTGTTCCTCCTCTGGTAAAACCTTTGCAGGTGCAGGTGGGGAATCACTAAGGAAGAGCTTTGATGCTCTGCCAGTGTTCTGTACTCCTTCAGTACTCTCCAGATACAGAACTTTCTAGATACAAACCCAACTATTTCCTGGGTAAAATGGATAGAAACAAAATTAGTGTCAACATGTTTATGTGAAGAAATAAACACTGATTTGGTAGACAGTAGCTGCTTTTAAAAATCTGCTGCCAACTCCCACTCCTGAGAGGGACCAGCTCCCTTTCCTCCTTCTCTGCACAATGGTGTTAGAACCAGCCAAGGCACTTTCTTTACCACTTCCACTCACTCTGCTGACATGAATCTCTGTTACATTGCTACAAATTCTGACAAATATCCTCCATGAACACTTCGGCACCTCATGCTGATGATTTACTGTCACAAATGAGATTTCCAGTCTTGTCAGACAGGATTACCTGTGATGTTTTTGTATGAAAGGACAGCCCAAGCAAAAAGGACCTGTGTACAGAGTTCACAGCAGTACTGCCAGCTGCCTTCACCTTTCAATGAGCTGTGGATCCTGTGTCTTTCACATGCAAATATAATACTGCTGCTGGTTTTGCATTTTATTGCAAATTTATCTACTTATTAAAACATGGAGCTTACTGTAAATGGCAGGTTTGGCTCTGGTTCTTTACCAGTTGCTTTATGGCCACACAGTTAAATGTCAGTTAAAACACAAAGATGAGATCCATTCATGGTTTGAAGCCTGCACAATTAAAAATTAAGGACAAATTAAAATGTATAGGATTTATGTACTTAAAATGTAAACTTTAAAAATTAATATTATGTGCTTTAGTGTTCAAGGCCAGTTTGGATGGAGCTCTAAGCAACCTGGGCTGGTGGAAGGTATCCCTGCCCATGGCAGGGAGTGGAATGACAGGAGCTTTAGCGTCCCTTCCAACCAGGCCCTTCTGTGATTCCATGGGAAGTGCCTGTTCTCCCAGTCAGAAAAGTACAGTGAGAAAATAAGAGTCACATGAAGAAGAAAATCAGAACCTGCTGAGAATTCTTGAGTTTTTTGCACAGAGTTCTGGCAGAACAGTGAGAAACTTCCATTGTTCTGTTAATTACTCCAGAAACTCATTTGTCAGGGAAACCCAAAGAACTGGGTGTGCCATTTCAGTTTTGGTCTACCCTGCCTTTTTCTGCCATTATTTTCTCTGCTTCCAGTTAACACTCATCCCAGAAAAAAAATAAAATAAATTGGAGACAACATTTTGCTTGATTCTGCAATGGAAATCTGACTTGCAAGCTGTAGCTAATGATAATTTCAAACAACACAGGAGGTTTTTATTCATGTTCCAAATGCAATGACACATTTAGTTGTCACCAATCTACCAGTCAAACAAAGTTTCTCCATGAAATGTGCAGATTTCAGACTCTGCAGCATCAGTCTGGCACTGGGAACAGCACAAACTCCCCTTTGAGTAACAACTTGCATAAAACTGGCCTTCTGTAAACACTGTGTACAAGGAATCTGACCTACTACGGGTATTAGGATGCAACGGTCTTACAAATACTGTATTTTAATAGCCTACTGCAAACTGGAGAGATGCAAATACATTCAGAGGAAACCCCAAGTCACCCTGAAACTAAAAAGCAACTTGGGATGATGTTGCAGGGACTCAAGATGCTGCAAAGAAATGCCTGGACACTGATAATGAAATCCACCACAACTTACAGATACTCAGTTATCTGCTGGGTTTTGTTATTTCTAGTTAGGAAAGGCAAGGAACTTGGAACAATTTGCATTTGCTTTCTTTTATCAAGTGGTCTTGCTTAGGTCAGCCATTAGAGGAAGTTTTTCTACAACTACTTCCCTTCCTGAGATCAGGCAAACAGGGAAGAATCCAAAATAATACTGAATTCCACAAAGCGTTTGTGGCTCTCCAGGCAGTGCCTGACTGCCAAAACATATTCAGGAGCCCTTTCAACAGCTCCACTTCCTCCCCTCAGCGTGTTTTGAAACTCCACTTTGACTGAGATAAAACTCATTTCCACTGGAAGGGACATCATGTCACTTAACTGTGAAAACGCTGAAGTACAACCACACCACCACAATAACGAAGGTGCTACTTCAGCTTTGATTAGGCTGTTCCTAATTTTTCTCCTTTGCAACGAAGATCTCAGATTCAAAGTTAATTTTTCCTGACTTCAAAACAAAATAGAACTTAACATCCATATATTCCTCACGTAAAAAGAGGCTTTAGGGTATTTTGTTAATAGCAGCTGCCACCTACCCCACAAATGCAGCTTTTTCAAAAGTGAGCAGATTTCAGCTTTGTATTTCAGGTGCTGCAAACACCACCTGAAATACTTTTAAAAAGAAAGACAGAAATGCTATGCATTTTTCATCCATTTACTGAACAAAGTGCAACTGAGCCCTACACATCTGACATATGTACAAACTCTTTATGGCTTTCCCATAAAACCAGTGTGGATGGGTCTGTACAATCCCAGGGGAACGAGCACATGGAACAGATGCTGGGGGACTGTTGGCAATAGAATAAGAGCTATAATACATTCTGTAAACCTTGGCATACCACACTTTACATTATGCAAAGAGTCAATATTTACAAATCCATAGTGGGTAAACTAATGAACCCCCCTAATGTAAATGATGATTTTGCAAAGTGCAGGACAAAACCAGTGCTGTTGATTGCAAGTCCTATGCAAGCAGGTTCTACTAAAAATCATTACTACTGGAGTTTACCTGGACATTCCTACTGAGGGTTTCTAGGATTGTAACACTTAGGATGAAATATAGGATGACACGGCTTTAGGATGCAGGTTGGAGGACAGCAAAGAGAGAAATTAATAAGGCAGCATGCTCAGAACAAGTTTAAGCAGCACTGATGTTAAGATCCCTAGTGGCAACTCTATCAGTTATTGGTAATGTTAAAAATTCAGAGTGCAACATAGAAGCCTCGTTTAACTTAAAAAAAATGTGCAAATTGTTCTTTTCTTAACAAAAGAAAGTAACAGCGAGGAAGATTTCTACTGAAGAACATTTTTAAGTCACAGCAAAGTAGACCATCTTCTTTCCAAAATCATCTACAAGGCACTAAGGGTAGAAAATGACAGGTAACATGAAAGACCAATGTTGTTCTTCAGTCAGGTCGAAATATGGGGTATTTTGGTAAGAACTCTATTAATATTACCTGTTGAAGAAGGGAAAAAGACAAGAACAGAACACAGTAACCAAAGAGTTCAAAGCTTCAGCACAATTTCCATGCAACATTAGCTAATTTGTAAGATTAAATATATCTGAGATAGCCTGTGAGGAGGGAATGTTCCCCAGGGTAACAAAGCAGAGATTCCAGTCATTCTGAAATAGAGGAATTCTGGATACTTGGCTTTTGTGGGGTGGCTCTCTTTCCATAAAGTCTACACAATCTTCACAGCTATATGTTAAAATGGATAGGGGAGTGGGAAAACCACAGAAATATTTGAAATTCTGTTTTCCTAAAGGGTCTGTCTTGCTTAAACCATGGGAAATTTAGAGCTGGCAAAAGGAAAAAAAAAAAAAAGACAGAAAAACACAAAAGTACACAAAAGGTCCACCCAAAAAAAAAAGCAATCACACTACTATAAAAATGCAGGATTTCTGCACAAATTATTTGAATCAAAGTATTTATGAATACCACTGGATAAATGTTAAAGAACTGTGGACTGGTGTTGGTATGGGAATCACTGCAACGCATGAAGTCCCAGCCTCATTCCAAATTACAGATTAAACTGCACATTTGTCTGAGAGATTTTTTTTGCACAGGGTCACTAAGTGAAGGATTTTCTCTGTGAAATCATAGTTCTGTTGAATAGCAGTAAGTAACAGAAAAAATACTCACATATTCCATCATATTGCTAGTTTCACATTTCCTTTTACTCAGCTTCCAGTGCAAACCAAGCTAAGGAAATAATTAACAAAGGATTAGCACGTGCCACAGCCGTGTTTGGATGAGTAATGCAACAAGCATTAGCAATAGTGAATTATTAGGATCTATTATTTAGGATCAGTATAAACTAAGGAATTATGACAAGACACTAAAAACCAAATGCTCTGACTTTTCTTACCTTATGATATAGTCTGTTATTTTCCCATTCTAATAACTTCTGAATTGATCTTCTAGTCTAGAAAGGAAGTAAGAACTGTATTTTAAATGGTTCAGCAGCCAGTTTCATCCAGAAGAATCTCCCTACTGCATTTCTGGCTAAGATTAATTTACAGTAAGTCAGATTTATAAAGATAGAACTAAGCAAAAGAGAAATCATAAATAGAAATATTACCACTCCAACTCCCCATCCCTCCTTTTCTCAAAAAAGAAAACACTCATGAGTTTTTGTTAGCTCAAAATCATTAAGGCTGGAAAAACTTTTAAGATCAAGTCCAGCTTAGGTCTGTGACTTTTCCCAAATTCATTTATTTAATAAGAGATCCTTCTGAATTTTAGTGTTTTTACCTCCCACAGCCAAGGCAAGAAAACACCTTCTCTTGGCCAAATCCTGCACTCACTGCAGGTGTTCTCCTGACAACACACATTTCCATACAGCTAATTCCCAGATTTTGCTAATGGAATTGTGATCTGAATCCTGAGAAAAACCTTCACCGCCACCAAACTCCAGCTCGCAACAACTGGAGTTTGTGTTTTAAACTTGCTACCAAACGTGACCTTCATGTCCTGCTCCTTCCACAACTGTGGGACAGGAGATGATTTTTTTTTCAGTTTCGCTGATTTTGAAGGTCACAAAAAGACAACTGTGATGATCCTGCATGGTATACATTTAATTTTAATCACTGCATGATTGTCATCGCCCTCACACCCCCACAGAAGTGCCATCATTTCCCCTACTTGGTGCGTGTTCTCTGTAGCCTTGAGAATTTCATTAATACTGCAGCAGCCCATGGGCATTTATTTAGATTTTCACTGGCACAGGGATATTAAATATGCTTTTAAAACGGCAAATATTCCATTTGTATCTCTCAGGCATATTCCTCTGCTATAATTATGTTTCTAAAGGCAGTTAAAAAGAGCTAAAACAAGTCCTGTAACTTTTTTGTGATGCAGCTTCAGTGATGAGCAGCTCAACAAGTTAACACATTAAAGCACTTCCTAAACATTTACTGCCGGGATAAATCAATTCTAAACGTAAGCCATAGAGGTAACTGAGGTCATGTTTACCTGGTACTACTGAAGTGCTTTTCAGAGTTACTATTCTGGACCTGATTACAGGAGTGACCAACTCTCTGTTGGAGGGGAAGTCTTTAGAAAATAAATTTGTGCTTGTTCTTAACAGAAATAGCACAGTAAAATATGGCACATAAACCATACCTCTGAAATGTTATGGTGCCTATTGCACACAAAGAAGTGATTTTTAAGTTTAAAAAATATTTATTTGGGGCGTGGAGGGAGTAGGGAAGGGGATGTGAAGAGGAAAAGTGATTTTTTCCATGTAATTCTGCCACTCTTTAAAGGTTGATGTCCAGTTCTGCACTCATTTAACTCAATTCTTAGACCTTGAGAAATCCTGGAAATGTAAGATATTGCATGTTCCATCCTCTTTGAACTGAGATGGAATCAGCTATTCCTAAAACTCTTGATTCAGTTGGAAATTTGGTGTCATTTCATATTTTTCCTATTTTCTGAAGAGGAAACCAGAATAACCTTTTGAATGTGAGACCAAACCAGGATTTTGAAATGGGGATGACATCATTAAAAGTTATTTAATCCTTCCAATAATCACCAAATCAATAGAATAAGAAGCTGAAGCACGGACTCACTCTTTTGTTAAGACAGACCACGGGCCACAGGCTGCAGCCCAGAGTGCAGCAGCAGCACAGGCAGCCACAGAGCAGCCACTTCACATTGACAGGGAGGTTCTTCCTCAGGCAGGCGTTCACTCGGCTGATGCTGGTCTTGAATTCCTCGGGGGCCACCTGCAACAGAAGGGCTCAACTTCAGGGAGAGCCAGCACAGGGATGTTTTCTCAGAAGTTGCCTCTACAGGTTGAAATGAAATACAGAATGACACAGTTTGACCCCATCTTCTAAAGCACTGGTCACCCAGTGAGCATGAAAAGTCACTTTCCTGCAACAAATCATCTCTGGTGCCTGCACTGCACAAGGTTGAATTAAAAAGGCAAACATCGCTGAGATGAACAGCCTCATCCTTACTTATTGCACCAATTGCCTGAAAACACAGTGGGCCCAGATAAAATCAGAATTGAGACACAGCTGGGTAACACATGGACTGGCTACACTGAGCAAAACCATGAAATTTCTGCTTTCCAAGGGAACGTGGGGAGCTTTGTAGTAAAAATATGTATCCCAGAAAGGGAGAATATGGTCCAAATTAATGTCATACCAATCTAAGTCTACACTGTGCCTGGGTGAAGGCTCTTTCCACAAATAACTTCCTGACGTGGTCCATACTGAAGCCACAACTTCCCTTGTGGCTGCTTCCTAAAACAGGGAAGCCTAGAAAGACATGAACTGGATTATATTTAAGGCAGAGCAATGCCTCTTGTACAGGGTTAGGAATAAAGCCCAGCTGTTCAAAACTGGCTTTTTAAATTAAGGAATCAGTATTTTATATCTATATTGCCACTGCAGAGTCGCAGTGGAGCCCTCATTTTCTATCAGAAATAAGCTCTTTTCTCCAATAGCAGCATTTCTCACCTACTCACATACCCCAAATCCCTCATCTCCCTACAGAATCCAAGCCACTTCCATCTGACAAGTCAAATCTGGATTTGAGGCACCGACTCCAAGATGACCCCCCTGACTGTAACACAATCCAGCATTCAAATGCACAAAGCAGAATAAATCAGAACCGACTTCAAGAGATTTGGCCAGGCAGGCCTAAGTCAAAACTATAAATAAATAAAAATTTTAAAATCTTTCCTACCAACTTGCCATGTTGATGAAAACCCCTTAGAATGAGTCTGCACAGAAAGCTGTGCAACTGCTCCACAACCCCCCAGCCAGGCAAGCCCAATTCTGCTCATTTGATTCTGCAAACAAGGGTAGCAACACCCACAAAAGTGTTCATTTAATGACAAAGATCCTTTTCACCAGGGGCAAAGCCATGGGGCAGGAAATGGAGAGGACCTGATGCTGCTGCCTCTGCCTGTTGACAAGAGCTGAATTCTTTAAAGCATTGCAGGAAAGGGAGTGAATAAATACAACATCTGTTTCCTGGCCATTCGGGTCACCAGGCACTACAGAGTCAGGGGACAGCTGGGCTTGCACACCAGCCAGGCCTACAGTTAATAACATGAGAACATAATTTATGTGTGATTATTTTATAGCATGAATTAATAAATACACAAAGTAATTATTTTGCCCCCCTCCACATTAAATAGACTGTTTTGTTTTACATCTACAAATGGAGCAACTAAAAAAAACTGTATGTTTTACAAGATATTTTAGTTCAGAAAAAAAAGAGAAAATGGCAAAAAACTCCCCCAAAGATCCTTTGTACTGGGACATCTGCAATGAAAAAGCATCCCATTGTAATGGGACAAAGTATCCTGTACTTGCATGTCTCTGGAACAAGGTTTTATGGATTTCTTTGCCAGTGCCAGCTCTGGTATTGAGGTATAACAAATACCAGATGCACATGACCAAAACCATTTCATCTTCAATGTGGGAGAACGTTTTGTAGGAAAGAACATCTGGGCTGGTTGTTTGCAGTAAGCTCAGACAGCTGCTGCAGTCCCACTGCCTCAAAGTAAACTCAGATTCCTACATTAATTGGCATTCTCAACTCTTAAGGAAGTTTCCATGTGCCTCACATTTAGATATCTACAAATAGCACTTCCTTTGCGAAGTCTTTTGGAAGTTTACATTCTGTTTCTTTGAAATATAAAAGTAAGTAGTTTTTTTTCTTTTCTTGACGCCATTTATATTTTTGTAATGAGACTCCCTAAGAAAAGAGAATGTTTCCTTTTCCTTTAGACACAAAGTTTACTGGACCTTGACAACAATGCAGCCCAACCTCCAAATCCAGCTGAACAAACCAACCAAAGACAATGGAATGGCGCAGCTCAGAATTCAGTTTAACAAGAATAACCCTTTTCACTGGTAACATCCATCATGAAGAAAAATCAACCAGATGCTTAGATCACAGCTGGCAGAAGAATTTGGGACCTAAAAAGAAAGCACAGGGAGATTCCTTGTTCCTATGATCATTTTTAGGGAGTCACTGTTCACATCAGGTTAACAGTTTGATTCTATGTTGTGAGACCAAAGTTGAAGCACTTCCCTTCCTGCAGAACAAATGGCTAAACCAGAAACCAGCTCTGGACGCCATTAAGAAACAGAAAATTTCTGTTTCAGGAGTTTTGGTCTGATGTTTACTTTAATATTATGGAAGGATGCCTACCTGCTAACTCACCAAATATTTTCATGTGAAAGTGAATCTCTTGGCTATGACATAAAATGAAATTACTTAAGATGGTTTTGACTAACCCAAATTATTGGATTGTTTCTGCCTTTAGGAAGTGGAATCACAACATTTCTGTCACTAAAGACACATCTTCATCTGAAACTGAAGGAACTGGAGATTAAGACAAGCCTCATGTTGTGATAAACAGAAGAAAGACCAATTTTGGTGCTCAGTTTACAGCTCAGTGACAATTAAGCATTGTTACACAGTGATTAAGAAGAAAATACCTGTAAATAGCTGTTCTGATTTAATAATGAAATGCTATCCAAATGAAAGTCACCAGAGAATTGTTGATTTTCTGGCACAATTTTAACTCTCTTGCAGGTACAGCTATTGAAAGGTGTATGTGAAGTGACTGATGTATTTGAAACAAAGACAGAATTAACAGCTCCTCCTGCACAAAGACAGCTCCCTAAGAAAGCCTAGTTTTGGGTAATTCTGGAAATCTCTCGGAGAGTTTATGTCTGGCTCTTGAAAAGAACGAGATAAGCACTTTGCTCCTGGCTGTGCTGTACACCTTGGCAAGGGACATTTGCTCCTTTAAGGAGGGAAAAAACAAAAAAACATAAAAGGAAAGGAGGGGGTGCCATAATATTTTACAACAGGATGCAGAGGATCTCCAAACACAGGAAGGGAGCAAGTAAAGCCCAGCAGGCCTGATCTTTCTCCTTCAATCATCATGATCCCCAACCCTATCAATCACACAGTGCAACAGGATCACAATGCCCAGCCCTCACTTTATGGCTTCCATTGCCCTGCACTGCACACTCCTCTCTGGGCAGGACCCGCTTTGTTTCAAGAGCAGAGCAGGAAATTCCATTTTCCCCCTTAAGGATCACTGCCTCCATCATTTTCTGGTCACCTGGAGCAGTGTGTGCTATTGTGCTCCATATCATAAAGAGTGTTTCGTTAAAAGCTTGTGCAAGAGAATTAATAATCCTGTAAACCTGTAGCACATAGAATTTAAATTTAACCACCATTTCAATTTAGGGCAAGGTCCAATTACATTATTAAAAGTTAAATATTGCCCCTGTACTAAGTGTAGTCAAATCTTTTCGTATAATGTTCAATTGAAAAGAATCCTGGCTCAGGAGTTACAAACCAGCTGAGCTTGTGTCTCATCCTGCAAGACAAATATTAATCCATCTGAATTAGCCAGGCCCAACATCTGACCTACCTGGGATTCTCCTTTCCTTTATTATTTTATTGTCTATGCTTTACCCTTGAATGTACACATTCACCTCTCCCAAGAAAAGCAACGAATTACGTCTCAATTAAACACTGAAGATGTAATTACAAGCACATAGCTCTAGGCTAATGTACAGGAGCTACCCAGGCTCTGTAAAAACTGGGGAGCCAGAGGCAGGAAATGGGTGAAGAAGGAGGGGTATTCCAGATTTCAGAAAAAGAAAATTAGCAGGTTCACTGCCTGCCACTGATTATGTGGATGGGCAAACTGAGGGCGGGAAGCTGAAGTAAATTACTAACACAAGAGTGTGGCATAAATCCCAAAAGTTTGTGCTTCTGGGAGAAAGGTGGAACTACAGAATTTTCTCTAATTAGGATTTTCACCCTGCTTTAAAAACTTACATCTTTTACATCTGTATTTATTCAAAAGAAAACCAGTACCACTGAGAAATCCATCAAGCCCATCTAATGGTTTCACCTCTTACACTCCATTAGCAGATGGGATATATTATTAATATCAATTCACAGGAGACAGCAAAGCCATTAAACTTAATGTTACACGGGCAATATGAATAAACTATGACATTGTCTTAGAGTGGCTGAGGACTAGTGCAAGTTCAGAGTAAACATTTTAATCACAATTTGTAAATATAAACAGTCACTGTTATTCATAAATTTTGATTTCACAAAGAGAAAAAAATTACATTTTAACAACAAAAGATCTTAATGCGGTGTCTCAATTGACTACGCTACTGATTATTGTGAATTATTTAAGAGGGTATTTGAAGAAAACCTTCTTACTGGAAAAAATGACTGAATTTTCATTTTCAATAGGGATTAAGATGATTGACTGCCTCAGCCAGAGGAAGAAACAGATTATTTATTTCTTGCAATTGATGAAAGTATTAAAAACCAAAAGACCCACAACTGTGGTTTTTAATGTCTTTCATGGCAGTGTGTGGCAGGCAGGAAGAAAAATGTGTTCACTATCTTGTTTGACTGGTGCTCTCCCCTGACAAAAGGGAATTCACTTCCTTCCATGTCCCCTTGCTCAGAAAGCCCCTCAAATCCACCAGATAACAGGATATCAAGATTCTCACCAGAGAAGCATCCCTCTATACAGCAAATCCCTGCTCCTGCCACTCCTGCAGCACTGATTACATCTGCAGAACAAGAAGGGTAAATGCCAAGCAGAAGAACTTCCTCCTTCCTTTCTTTGCTAAATTAAGTCCGAGCACTCAACTGAACCTTAAATTAAGCTTTTGTTCACTGTCTATTTAACAAGAGGAGGACAATCAAGTGGAAAATGTGACAGCCATTGACGCTGGTATTAAAAAGTGTAGACCTGGCTGTAGGTTTGGGTTGTTTTTTTAACAACCCAAATATATTTTAGAGAGAGAGAGAGATGAAATTATTTAATCAAATTAATTTTTAATGTTTTTTTCCTAGGGATTTTCTACAGGCTTATTTATAACAAACAACTTCAGTAAAAGAACATAAAATTGTTTTTTTCTCAAAATGTAGTGTGACTTTTCAGTGAACAGAAAGAGCTTCCCAGAAAAGAATAAGCCTTAGACAAGGTGGTGAAATGCAGAGTGTTGTCACCACACTGGAATCAGTAGGACTGGTCCTTCCGAGCTCAGTGAGACCCTAAAGCAAGGCCACAATTCCCAGGCTGACTTTCAGCACCCACAAACTCCAAGCAGAACCTGCTTTTCAAGAGTACTGCTGTCAAAGCAGCCAGGCAATTTCAACACAAGGATTTTATTCATTGTACTCTGGTGTGGAAATGAAGGAGGAAAAAGCCCAGCTGGATTTGGCAGAACCAGGAGCAACCATCCAGCTGTTCTGTATTGTTGGTATGACTCAACCTCTGCAAGAGGCTGCAGAGGGAATGGAGCTCTATGGGATGACATTAGACAAAGTAGCAAGAGCCAAATAAACTTTTTTCTTCACAAATTCTGGAAAAGATACACAACAGGGATATAAATCGAAGCAAAAGCAAAGCACTAGAGAGTGAAACAGCAGGAAGAAAAAAATTCAAAAGAAAAAGAATTAAACAATTAAAAGAGTAAAATAATACAATTATAAAAATAAATTTAAAATTAACTAAGAATTTTGTTAAGATTGAATGAATAGCTACAAATTACAGTTTCTTAAACTTGCGTTTAGTAAGATGACAGGACTCCAGAGAAAGCAAGAGACTTGTCACCACTAATTTTCAGAACCAAACAATATTTGTGAAAATGCACTAAAAACCTACTCAGTTTGTAGATTTAACACCATGTTTTGTTCTGTAAAGCTTCAGATAAAAACAGGTTCACTTCCAGAGATCTGTCTAAACAAACTCAAGGCTTCTCAGACATATTCAAAGGAGAGGTGTAGTATTTGAACCGACTGAATTCACCCAGGAGGGAGCACAAACTGCAGGTATTTAAAAAGGAAGGTTAAGTGAGTCTTGCTTTCATGTCTGCATGGAAACAGTGGGATCCATGGTGAGCTTCGCTGTGTTTGGAATGTCAATAACGATAACAATCACTGCAAATCCTCCCTTCTTGTTTCAAACCACACTGAGGGAGTGGGCAGCAACCAGCTGGGTCATTCAGGGCACAGTTAACAGCCTTGAGTGGAGTCATGCTCATGTAGCCAACACAGAAACCACTGGATGCACTGGGTCTTCCCGTTGAAAAGAACAGTTTAATCTCACACTTACCTTCCCTGTCAGAACAGAAGGAAATTCTGTATCAAACTTGTTGCTCAAGCCAAACCTTGAAAACAAAAGAGACAAACAAAATATATTCCACCTAACTTTTGTTTCCCTTCATTAAAAAAATGTAATAAGAGTCTTTACTTTAAAAAGAAACCACTATTAATTTCTTTTGTCCTTACATTATTTCACAAGGTTTTGTTCTAAGTTTATACAAGGTCTCATGAACCATTCATAAAGTCATTTACAGGCAGAAACACAGCTTGCTGCCTTACTTCAGTACCTCCAAAAATGTAAACTTCTTTTACAACTGGGTAGCAGTAAGTTTCAAACCTTGATTTCTTTAAGCAAAAAACCCCTCCAGCTATGAAATCCCAGTTTTATGAGGTTCAATAATTCTTTTACTTTCTTACACATGCAATTGTTCCACAGACAACAGATCAAGTTTGTTTTAAGGAACCCATTCATCATCATCTTAGAAATTTATAACCATATGGTTTTAAAAACTTGCTTTGGGCTGACTTAAGCGATCTCATGCAAAACACGTGAGAGCCTACACAAGGAAAAGTTTTACAACAACCATGAACTTCAAGAAAATTAAGTTTTGGGTATCACTGTGTCTACTCTTCACTGAAGTGTTTTGGGATTTGAGCAAAAGGTTTTCATTATAAGCAGTGAAAGCTACAGGGAGCTGGACTTGGCTTGCAGACCTGTTACCATTCATTCTGAAACTCCTGAACACTTACAATTCAGTAATTTAACAAAATACAGCAGCAGCTGACCCTCAGCTACAATCTGTACATTTGATGAGAGCTTAGTAAAGTTAAATCAAGTCAGCTCCTGACTATGTGTTCAAAAAAAAAAAAAAAAAAAAAAAAAAAAAANAAAAAAAAAAAAAATCAAAATACTGAAAGAATCCCTGCCAAAAAGAGGAGCACAAATGCATTTGGTATTGTTGGAGTTATTTTAGAAACAAACTTTCCTTTGAGTCTGACATCTGCCATACTCCAAACTGGTCCCTTGTACCAATATTGCTGAAATACCACAGAATCGTGGAATGGTTTGAGTTGGAAGGGACCTTAAAGATCGTCTGGTTCCAACCTTCCCCTGGACATCAGGGCCTATCATTATCACACATTCACTCTCCTGTGCACTGTGTAATAACCCAGATATCCAAAATTGACAATGAAAATTGTTCAGAAGTACGCAAAAAAGTCAAATCGACCTTAAAGAAGAGAAAGGCAGAATAGAAGAACTTGTGCTGTCTCTAGAAATCCAGTAATTGAAATGTTTGGCAACAACACTGGTGAAGTTCAATCCAGTTCTCCAATGAATAATTTAAGTCAGAGCCTCTTGTAAAGAGCACCAGTTGTGTAAAACATTACAAAAACCTCCAAACAGTAAAAACAATAAGATTTTGGGCAAGAACAAAGGCTACTAATATAGCACATTTCCATTCTCTTTGTAACCTGGCAAGCCAGCCTCCACATTTTGTACCTTTTCTTTTTAAGATTAAATCTTCCAGGTTTTGTAATGTTATATATTTAGTTATAAGGAAGCTTGGAGAGCAATGAAGCAGTCTTTTCAGTATTACAAAAATAATAAAAAGACTAAAATTACAAAGCACATACACAAGCTTGCTTTGAGGAGCACAGACTTTTCTGTGCATCAGCAATGGAACAAGCTGAAATGATCACAAAGTAGCAGCAATCAGACAACATCATAGAAGAACTACAAAAAAAATCAGGTAATGCTTGGAATTATTTACTCTGCCCATATAACAGACCAATTGCACTAAATCATGGCAAAGGCCCATCTTGTCCAGAACACTGACTCATACAGCGGCCAGGAGCAGATGCTTAGGAAACAGCAAAAGAAATAAAAAAAAAAAAAAAAACAAACCCAAAATACGTACTACTTGTTCCTCAGAACCCTCCTCTGACCTTCAACAATTCAGAATTTAAACACTTCCTAAGCTACAGGTAGCACCTTTAATCTCACTGCTCACATATACTCATTGAAATTCCCATTGCATCCCCAATTTCCATAAAAACAAGATAAATTAGTGCTTTCTGATTCAGAATTCTGATCCTGAATGCAAGATCATAATATGTTTTGGGTTAAATTTCAAGGCTGATGTCATGAAAAATATTTAACCCCCTAAATTTTTATCAGTTGCCAAAACACTCCCTTCAGTTGCAGCACATCCAAGAACCCTGAGTTACAGAAAGGCATCACTCACACAGGCACCTGTAAGTAGCTAATTAATATAACTGCATGTTTTAACTATACTTTAAATATTATGTTTAATCAGAATCACTGATAGCCTTTAGCAGTTTTACTAAAGAATCTCTAGAAGTTTTACAGACTATTCTGCGGTTATTTACCACAGAGTTTAGAAACATTAAACTCCTGTTAGATGGGGCAGGGGAGTGATTCAAGAACCAAATAAAATAAAAAAATTGAAGCAGGATGTTATACAGTTGTACAGCTTTGCAAGCAACTTTCTAATAACACTTCAGAACTTTTATAATCTTTAAAGTAAAGGAGTTAAAATCTAAAGTCGTGATCAAGAGGTAATTTATTTGACTTCCTGTAACAGACTAGTGATCTAGCATGAGCAGGCCTATGAAATCTTCTAAAATTCAGTACATTTAAAAAAATCACTAGAACATCAATTCCAGTACCTGTCCTTTATGTAACTTAAAACATCAGTTGGTGGTGATTTATTTCTGGGCCAGTTCTGTGACTCCTCAGTGCAAGCTGCCCAAAGTGTAACATTTAGAAATTCAGATCAGTCACCCACATCCTTCGGTTGCACTTTTCTCACTGCATGACAAGTACCTCTAAAAGCCAGGCTCTGTTTCCTATAGGCAGGAATAGAACTAGGATGACCTCACTTGCCAGTTCTGTCCCTCTTTCCCTGTTTTCAGGGATGGCAGCAGGCAAGTCCCATCACCTCATTTCTCCCGTCTGTAGAAGGGGAGAACACAACTTGTCCTAGGGAGCTATAATAAGAGAAATGCATAAATCCCTCCAAGACTGAAATGAACACCCTGAACCACCAGTTGCAAACCTCACCTGCAACAGGTACCAGAAGATAAAGTTTGTTAATTTACAAAGCAGGAGCTCAGGTTTTCTGTCCCCAGAACTGAAACAGGAAGATTTTGGAAACACCTTCTCACATCTAGAAGAGAAATATTTACAAGTGCTTTGCCTTTTTATTTCTTTTGACTTAAACCTTACTTCATTCTCATTTCTCCCACTACTGTATTTATAGATAGTGATCAGCCTTACTTGATTGCACAAGTTAAACCTGTTTAGTCAAGCTCCCCAACCTCCTCTGAGCACAGCTCCTTTCCACACACCTAATCCAGGTTATGTTTAACCTCTCTGCAAGAGTGGAGCTCAGATCCCACACTGCTCTTTATGAGGTATCAGCGGAGCTTTGTCCAGCATTAGAGGGTAAAGATGACATTCCTCAAGAGCCCTGAGCTTAAATTTCCTTGAACATTTAACATTTCTTTTCCTAGTTCAGGATATTTTCCTTGGAAGCCCACAGAACTACCCACGAGTCCTTACCCATGGATGTGTTTTGGAAAATGAAGTTTTTGGTAACGAGTGGAAGGCTGAGGTCATTTGCTATTTTAAATATGCGGAAGATGGAGTAATACCAGATAATAATCAAATGTCATCACAACTAGCTCTTCCCTCTCTTCCCCAACTGATGACAATTAGCTTTTCATCAGCACCTGGACTGTGGGTCCCTGGGACACTCCTACAGAAAACAGGATAGAATACCAAAAATTAATTTCTAGCCAAAACTAGGAGGTTTGCAGACTTCAGCAGGAATCACAAGCTGGATTCTAATGGCAAAAATATGTTTAATGGCTATTTCATTACCATCCATCCACACGGACTTAATGATATGGAAAAATTACACCAGATAAATAAAACCCTAGAACCAGGTTACAGTTTGTTTACTGCTCTGTTGTTGAAAGTTATCACCTTTGCTTTGCTAGGCATATGACTCAGTCTTCACTACAAATGCCTGTGTGGAGATACTTGGATACACCAAGCACAGCCACACTGACTATGGGAGAAATAGTGAACAAAGTGTTTATAACTCATCGAAATGGAATTTCAGAAGAAAAGGTATTTACTGGGACCTAGTAAATTGTCTGTGCTAAAATTCAAAAGCTTTCAAAAACAGTAAATATGACAGAGAGAATTTTTTTTCAAAGAATCCTGGACAAGACGAGCATAGATTTTGCCAACCATTTTTACACACATCCTCTCTGACTAAAATAAACAAATACGCTTTACATGGTCACTCTTACCATGGACAGGGTAGAAGGCTTAGCAAAAGTAAAGTGGGAAAAGCAAGATCCCGCTATTAAATTCCCTCAGAAAACTCCTGGAATTTATATTTAGTACTGTTGGATACTGCAGAATAGTAACTCTGTCAGGGTGAGCAGCTCACTGGCAAGGTCATTAGAATAAAAACTCTAATGCAAGAAACGAACAGTGTTTGAATCTACCAGCTTGGGAGTTTCATAAGAGAATTGTACATGAAAACCTGAAGCAGATGACCCTGGAATTTGAGAATTACCCCTTCTCTATACACCAAAAGTATCTAAGGCCAGTGTCAGCTGAGGAACAGGAGATATCTGAATCAAAAATCCAAGGAAAATAATGGCTTTATAAAGGTAACTGGTTTTCTTTTTTTCTTTTAAATAATGTCTGACTTGTCAGGACAGAAATTTTTATTAGCAGTGTTCCAGACAGGTTCAGAAAACAAGCCCAGGTTTTCCTGGATTATGTCTCTCCCTTCAGTAACTAGAGCAGGCTGCTTCTGCAGCCAACTGATTTCAAAAGCAGCAGCATCTGTGTGATCAAAAAGTGACAGAGTTCCAACACACAAACTCTTAGGGAAGCAAAACACTTCCCATTTAATAGGAGATTAGGATTGTGGACTCGAGGGTCCAGGGTTTACTTTGCATTTCACTGGTACCATCCACTAACTGCTTTTATTAGTATAAGGAGATTTAAAAATACATCATGAGCTGATAAAAGCTGCCTCTTACCATGCAGATAGGTCCTGTTACAGGAAGAAAGCTGAGAGGGATGGGAGAAAGGGAAAATAAGTTGGATGGGGATTCAGCTCAGGTAGTTACAAGGGTATGTAGCTGGCTGAGGATTTTGACATCAATGACAAGAGTGCTTTTTTTTTGATGTAGATATCACTAGTTCTTGGAGATGCTCCTGCCCATCCCAAGAAAATGCTGGAGCCAAGAAGAAACTGTAAGCAACATCACTAACACACAAAAAGCATCACACAAAGCAAAGTAGATGAGTGTGTAATGTTTTTTCCAGTTTAGCTTAAAATTTACTTAAAATCAGGTAACTCATAAGATAGGTACTTGGCATTCTGAGCATTTTGCTTGTGTTCCACCTCTCCTTTAGTCAGGCCAGGAGCTGTTTGGGGTGAGGACACAAAGAAATTCCATCAGCACGAGCAAGTGCACTGCGGTGCAGCAGAGCAACCCTCCACTGGCACCAGCTCAACACAGCCCTGATCCAGACTTCCATGAGGACACAGGAGCAAATCCAACACTACTTCCCATGGGATGGGAGAGCCTTCTCCACTCAGTGCTTTTGCTGCAGAGAGTTAGATCACACTGCACCTATTTACAGAGAGAAGTGTGCATTTTATGCAAGCCAAAGATAGAGCCAAAGCAACACAAGCTTGCTGGGTCTCTGCAATACATAAATTTCAATGCCTTCGTCCCTGCCATGAAAATTAATGTGACAACCAACAACTTGTTAAGGATGCACTTAGCTCTATTAATTCTCCAGCTTGCTCGAGCAGGAATACTAAGAAAATCTCTACGAGTAAACATTACATATAAGGAAACACAGCTTGCTCATCTTCTGTTCAACTGTTTAAATGAGCAGCAAACATTCTGGCTCACGCTGTGTTTCAGTGATAAAAACACTCAATCTAAAGCAAACTCACAACTAAGTTTGGAGCAGATAAAGTACAGCACAGACACGAACCTCCTCTGCAGTGCAGTGTGGGGGCTCCCTGGCTCAGCTGTGGCACAGAAGGGTCACAGCGAGATGGTTTGAACAGTCTGTTCGTCCTCGCATCGCGTGGACTTTGCTTTTTATCTAACAAATTGTTTGGATAAAGAGGAGCAACCAGGGAGGGCTGCCAGGGCTGCGCTGCAGCCTCTGCACCCAACAGCCAACTCCGGCTGTTCATTCACGACTGGGGGTTTCCTCGAGCTACTGGAAATTACCCACGTTCAAAGCACAGTTCCCCTCACAGAGCAGGTGAGGGGGGCGCAGGGCTGCGGCTCTCGGCCCCGCGGGGCGGCAGGCTGGGGCCGACAGGGCCGGGGCACGGTGCTCCCGCTGCCCTCACCCCTCCCGGCGCTCCCGCCCGGCTCCTCCGCCCCGCCACACCGGCCCCTCACGCTGCCCCCGCTCCTTCCTTACACGGTGATGTGCCCGGCGCCCCGTACCGCTACGGGATCGGGCGCGTCGCGGGGCCGGGGCAGCTCCTGGCTCCGCACCACGGGCTCGGGCTCATCCTGCTCCTCCTCGTCCTCCTCCTCCAGCTCGTAGATCGTGTCGAAGTCCGCCAT
>VZRN01002597.1:566775-615019 GCA_013397935.1 Dasyornis broadbenti | reverse complement strand
GGCGCGCAGGCGCAGCGCGGCCCGAGCAGGCTATGGGAGCGGTGAGGGTAGTGCTGCCGCGTCCCGGGCTGTACCGTACGGTAGCCGGAGCCGGGCTAACCGCGTCCCCCATCTACGCGGGCTCCCGGGAGCCGGTGCCCCCGGCGGAGGTGGCGGGGAGTGGGCTGCAGGCGGTGTTGGGGACCGGAGGGAGCCGCTGCACCCTTCAGGTGCTCGCTCGCCCCTCGCGGGCGGCGGGTAACGAACCGGCACGGGGAGCTGCTGAGAGAAGTTACCGTTGGTGGTTATAGCGAAGGCAGAATAACCGTGTTAAACTCTTGTTGTCAAAGACTCCCTCTAAGCCTTCCATGCACAAGGAATACAAATACTTCTACCATCGTTAGCGTTTAGAACTCCCCCGATCTCCCTTCCCTCCGCCCCCGCCTCAGGTGCGCGCTCGCGCCCCTTACCGTCCCTCAGGTGCGCGAGGGTCACGAACCGGTGCGAGCGGCTCCAGAGGCGAGTTTTAATTTGCTGGTTACAAGGAGGCTGGAAAAAAGGCCTTACTGAATTTTAATTTGCTTTCAGAAATCACTTCTAAGCTTTCGGTGTACAAGGGACCCGAATATCTGCGCTATCGTTATCGCATTTATAATTACCCTCGCTTTCCCGCCGCGCCTCCCTCAGGTGCGCGCGCGCCTCTTCCCGCCCCCGAGAGGGCGCCGCGAGCCGGCGTGAGGGGCTCTTGAGGGCAGGCGGGGCAGGTGCTGATCCTTTTTTAAAAATTCTGTTTTCCAGGTTTGTTTTTGTGGCGGTTTTAATAAAAACAGCTGGGTAGCACTTTCCCCCCTTCACCTCTCTTTTTTTGTCCGTTGTGTCGCTCCCTGGGGTGGCTGAGGTGAAGATAAGGGAGGGCGGGAGGTGTGGAGTTTTCCCGGAGCTTTGAGGTGATTGTCTGGGATTTGTTGGTGGATTTGGAAAGTGAGTTCCTTGCAAAGTAAGGGGGTGGTGAGAGGGAAGAATATCCACATAGGAATAGCAAAACTGAAGGAAGAATTCTCTCAGAATACTTTTAGGGCAACGCCCTCAGCACCACACAGGTGTAAACTATTATTAAGCTAATAAGCACTTAATTACTCACCTACCGCAAATGGAAAATAGCCAAAAAAAGTATTGGTGTTTGTAATTGCAATAGTGGAATGAAAAATGAAATTATGAGGGGTGTGTTTGTGTTTTTTAGTATTAGTGTAGGTCCTGTAAAATGTTGGCTCTGGTATGTATCCAAATCGGGTTTCCTGACCCGCAGGTACTCTAAGGAAGGAGCTCACCTCTTCCTATACGAGGAATAAATGGGTCTCCATCCCTGTCTGTTGTTTCCAGGAAAATACCTTCTTCGTAAATCATCTTTCCTCTTTTTCAGGAATTTCTAGACTGCAGCAACATGCAGATAACTCCACAGTGAAAACTTTTGTTGCCTCTGGAAGTTACATTATATGAGCTACAATTTTATTAGTGCTGCATGCTCTTACTTCAGCACATTATCCATCTTATGTGAAGCTGCAGGTAAATCACACTCTAGAGAAAAAAATTGAGAGAAGTTGTCATAAAATGATGCTACATATTCTATGTTCTCTGATTTTTGTCAAAATACTTTTTCTTGTTTAGTGTTGAATGTTGTCAGTAAGTTGCAGAGAAAGTCTTTGACCAAATATTGAAAATAGATTCTGTTTAGAAACATGACAAAACAAAGAGAAAATGATATGTAAGGGTCTGAAATTTTTTCCACTCATCTTTTTCTTTCTATAGATTATTGCCATTCATAATCCGTGGAAAGAAAGTCTTGAAAGCACTGCAATAAAGTTATGTATGGGGCTATTAATAAAATACTGGTCTTTATTTTACTCTCAGTTAAATTTTGGGTGTCTGCTTTAACTGGTGTGAAAACCAAACAGGTAAGTCTTGTAACTGAGAACATTGGAAGAAATCATAATTCTGATGTTGTGCATTTACATTATAGGCTTTAATATTTAGTTGAGATTGTCTTGGTTCATGGCAGCTTTGGTGAACTGTCTGTGGGAAAGGTCATAGAACCATAGAATGGTCTGGATTGAAAGGGACCTTAAAACTCATCCCATTCTACCTCTGCCATGGGCAGGGACACCTCCCACTATCCCAGGTTGCTCCCAGCCCTGTCCAACCTGGCCTTGGGCACTTCCAGGGATGGGGCAGCCCCAGCCTCTCTGGACAACCCTCCTCTGGATCCCATGGAGAAAGTGCAAACAAGCTGCAATGCCTATTTTGACAGCTGTATCTCCATGAGACTTTCACCAAAAATCCTTTGTGGATTTCCTTTGTGCTATTTCCCCATAGATTTTAGGACTCGTGATGGCTTAGAACTTTCGTGAGACTCCAAGCTGCCAGAACGCGACATCTGAACCAATGTATATTGAACCAATGCGCTGGATTGTGTTTGACTGGTGTTCTGAGCCCTACTGCAGTGCTTGATGTCCTCTTGACCAGCATTTCCCAGGAGAAAGGGCTAAATGCAGACTTTGGGGTTCATGTGTTGTTGCTGAGAGAAGCCAGAAAGTTCACAAAAGAGTTTAAAATGCTGTTCTTAGTTTATTAGGGAAGCATTTTCCAACACTGTCCTTGCAGAACACTAAATGAAATGATGAAAATTATTTGCTTTATCTTCATGGTGCTACAACATGGCTTGTTTTCCCAAAGCTTTGTCTGACTGCTGAATTTTATCAACATTGCTGATGTATTTATATTTCTTAAACTATTTTAGGCTGACAAGTGAAGAGTTTTTACAGATGCATCCATACTCAAAGGAATAATTTGAGTAAAGGGCCTCAGGTGGGGTTTCCAACTCCTACCCTGCAGGTTTGAAATGCATTCTTTTAAATGATTAGATTATTTGAAAGAATGGTAAATTTATGAGATATTTGATATTTTTTCCATGTTTAACTACTATTGATGTTGGTATTTCTTATTTATCATCACTATTTCATCTGGACTATGGCTTTGCCATGCTCCCATTAATGGAATTGAGTGCACCAACAGCAGGGGTTTCTCGCCATTTGACCAGTATGACTGCTACAAACAGCCAGTTAGGGGTTTAAATTATGCTCTCTTTGTAAACTGCTATTTTAGATATCTTACAATGAAGTACTTTCCCATTTCAATTCCAAACTATCTGTAACTAAGGATACATCTGTATTTTTCTTTATTTTCTACCCCAGCTCAATATTTCAAAGTTAGTCAATAAAGCCAATTCACTGTGGTGCTACACTGGGTTTCAGCAGGAGCTGTTTGTGCCAAAGAGTTCCGTCTTGATTAAGTATTTATGGACAGTGGGACTGAGGAGGGCAGTTCATGCAAAGCTTTGACACCTCCCAGGATTCTCATAAGAATCAAGATGATTCAGATAAATGTCAGAAGGGATTTGCTGGCTGCTGGAATTAGACAGTTGTGTGATGCAGAGTTTTCTTTTGATATCAGCATGGTGTTAAAGGAGCTCACTGCCCTGCAAACTCGAACCACCAATCAATCAGCTGAATTCAAACAGTGTGATGGTTTTCTATTTACATACAGTGAAAAGCACAGGAAACTTGGAGAGCTTGGGGAAGAGACCCACTGGGTGCAAGGGATGGCATTTGACTTATTATTATTTTAATTGCTTAACAGTGCTAAGGGAGAGTATAACTAAAGTCCCTGGAGAAGTCTTCAAAGGGAGAACGATAAATATTGAAAAATGTTATTTGTAGCCTTTAGTGTTTCACCCATGTCAATACAAAAATTAAATACAGAGGCTGATCGCATCTTCTGAAGTTTCTCCTTCACAGAAGCAATGCTGAAGAGTCAAACACAGCTGCCTAGAAAATAATGGCACTGCAAGGACCTTAACTGTGCTGCCTCCACCCAAGTGCATATCCTGATCCTTGCATTCCCGTGCTGGCAGAACATGACTGTGGATGGGCTCCTGTCAGCCTGTCCTGGAGTCTTTAATGGGCCATTAAAAACTGCCATCATGAAGTGCTCAATTTGTACTTTGGTTTGGGATGATGTTTTCTGGCTCATGGCATAGGCTACAGTCTGATAAAGTGTCCAAGGCTGTCAGAGGCAGAGTAAGATTTTTGTTTCAGCTGCTTGCCATTTTCCCCTCTCTGTGGCTTACCAGCCTCCTGA
Organism: Dasyornis broadbenti; assembly: GCA_013397935.1. NCBI lineage: Eukaryota > Metazoa > Chordata > Aves > Passeriformes > Dasyornithidae > Dasyornis > Dasyornis broadbenti. The sequence goes on along the minus strand of VZRN01002597.1, from coordinate 610,846 downwards.
GCTGATACTCTGACTGGTCAGTTAATCATTCTCTGATGGAGTTTACAAAAAAATAACGTGATAAGTCTAAAAGAGTTTACTATTTTTTTTTTCCATAGATTATTTTGAGAAACAGCTGTGCGGCTGCACTCAGATTGAAAAGATGTTATGATCCATATTGGGGGTAGTTATGCTCAGCAAAAGATCAGGGGAATAACTTCTTACTTGACTTAACTGTAGGCAGAGAAGATAATCTGATACACTTTGTAGGCTTAGAGATCATTATCTAGTGATGAAAAAGACTCTCCCCTAAGTATTTATTAACATATGCTTTGGATACATTTAAGATACATCTGGTGGATAAAATTTGGGATAAAGATCACGAAAAAGGAAAACAATTTTTATTGACAAGACTGATATTAAACATACCACTGGAGGTGCTTTGTATCCCATTCCAACCCTAAAAACATCTAAAATGTGCTCATTTAGAATGATTCCTTTATTAACTGAGGTTGTTCTGAGTGCAGGCAGTGACTTCACTGGCTCCTCTGCCCAGTTTGTCAGAGCAGTGTGATGTTTCCTGACTGCCTGGAGCATTGTTAGAATCTGCAAGATGATGATTTCGAATGTGTTGAATGTGAACCTGGTAAATAACTGTGTTTCATTTCAATTTTGTCAAAATTGGGAAGGGAAGAGAAATAGGAAGCAATGCATTTCTAATACACAAATGTAATGAATGATAGGTTGTACGTTCTAGCTGTGCTTGTCTTTCTTCCTTGTTGATATGAAAACTGATCACAGAAAAAAAAAAATCTGAAAAGTAGAAAAAGTCTTCTCTCTCTCCATTTCTGTGCCACTGCTAAGCCTCACAAAAGCCCTCACCTGGTTTCCATAGAAATGGTCCTTCTGCAGATTTGAGGTAAAGGTCCTCTTCCCTTTTGTCTTGTGTATCTGAAGTGTGAGTTTCCTGAGAGGTTATTTTATCTCCTACATCCTTCATGTATAGAAGGGCAATCTAGGTAGAGGGGCTGGTGGAACCGGGGAAACTTCCTCTCCCAAGGAAAGGAAAAAATCTGGATTTGACTGAAAAGCAGAGCAGATCAGCATGTGTGTGTCACATGTGCACTGCTGTGAATCTGAACAGAACCAAGTCTGTGTGTGCAACGTGCTCTGTCTCCTAAAATGTCCATGTGATCCCACTGGAACATCAGTGAGTGGATTTAGGAGATCCTGAGTTGAAGCCAGTTTCTCATCGGGCTGAGTTTTATAACCATTTATACACACAAGATTTTCTGTTTACAGTTTGTTTGCGTTAGAATACGCCCATTTGTTTGAACCATATGATAGGAGGTGACTAGAAAATATATTGGGGAACCACCCACAAAGTATTTACAGTGAGTAAGTTCTTAATCTGTGTTACAGGATTTATTCCTAGTTTAGTTTGAGACACTTATGTCTACAAACATTTAGTTTGGGAGAGCATCATTCTCCTAATAAAATTGCTTTCATGGAGTTACTCTAACAGAGCTTTTAAAAAATAAACAGGGAATAGTGAGGCATTTCTTCAAGTTTGTTATCTCGTGTTTTGAATCCAGATGATGAGAGCTTTGACAAGTTCTGTCCAAGTTGTTCAGTGCATTACCAATGCTCATTGACATGAGGAGACACAGAATTTATTCTGCTGTTTCTGAGAGCAAGGGTTCAATGTTGCTGAAATAAGTGATGCATGATTTTCATAATGCTGTTTTCTGTTTGTTTTCTGCTTTTATCCCTTTTTATTACCTTTGCTCCACTTGACATTTTCAGGAATATTAAATTTTCTCAATAGAGCTGTTAACTTATATGCTATTTAAAAGTTCGTATTAAGAAATTCCAAAGAATAATACTACTGAAGGATTTGGGGATTTTTTTTTTAGTGCTTTGGGTTTTCTTCCTACTTTTTCTGGACTCATCACTTGTCTTTCAGATACCATTGCTACCTTGTCACCTGCCAACATGGAGCAGTAAGTAAAGCAAAGCACACTGTGGTCATGTCCTTAATTTGTGCTCCTTCAGGAGTGCCCATGAACTGAACATTCCTTTTGTGACTGCACTTTGGGGCTGCTCAGCTGCAGGAAACAGCTTCAAAATACCCTCTCAGCTACTTTGGATGGTTGTTCCCTTCAGCCCAAAATAAGTGTCAGGGATAAAGTCAGTGCTCAGAGACTGCTCCTGTTTCACTTCAGATCTTTAAAGACATTAGGCAAATTCTTTATTTGCTTTTTGGTGGTTTGCTTGTAGTAACAGTTCTGTTTCCATTCCATTTGTGCTCATATTTTTGAGCAATCATATGTGCAGTCATAGAAGATTGAGGTAATACTTATCTTCCAAATTATTTGGCATTTACTAATATGCACGAGAAATTGCTGCATTTCTTACAGTGGAACAAAACCTGGCAGGTTTGGTACATCCTGTATCTGTAACTCTTGCTTGAATACAATTCCATAGGGCAGAGATGATCTGTGTTATTTCATTAAATACAATATGTTGGTATAGCAACATTATTATGTTCCTTGAGCATTTAAAATTGTTTTAAATGCTTTTGCTGTTTTCAAAAAGTAGTATTCTTTTCAGTCCATTTAAGTGTAAATATTTATTAACATCTACGGTTTACTCTAATTATATAAAAGGAACAAACCAAACACACCCAGCTTCTTATACTTTCTGCAATAGGACTCTATTTTATAATCAATTCTCTTAGTTTCCTGTGTATATGTGTGATCAGACTAGAACTACATGTGCCGAATCTTCAGCTGTATCATTCTTTGTATCAGTGTCTGAAGCAAATTACCCGCTAGCAAAGATATCGAGAGATGAATCTTAGCAGCACAAGGTCCCTGAGATTTTTGCAATAATTAAAATATTTTGGTAGTAGACCCAGATTTCCTACTTGGAAATCAGCACTCTGAAGGCAGTTGAATGAAAATGGTCCCTTGCAAAGTTGAGTTTCCAAGGTGGGGGGTGGCAGCGGTGGAGAAATCCATTCTTGCTTTTTCTTTTGTCCTGTTTTGTTTTTTTCCCCTCTGTTCATTCTGAAACTATGACTTGATGAATGTCATTAGGCTGTAATCCATTTATTCCATGTGGTGGGGGGAACAGAGAATTTGACAGTTCATTGGGACTGAGTGAACCAGAGTCACTCTGAGCTGAGCCCCCGCTGCCATCAAACTGTGATATTTTCTTCTTGATCATTTTTCTTTCTTTTGCTCGGCGATTCTGGAACCAGATTTTCACCTGGGTGTTATAAATGATACCTGATTAATTCAAAGTGCTGGTCAACTTTCTCCAGTAATTATAGCAATGAAAATGTAGGTAAGTTCAAAAACAATATTAAACCCAAAACCTGAGGCAAACAAACAAAAAACCATGGGGAAAAAAGCCTCAAAGCTAAAACCACCGCCAAACCAAAACCAAAAATACTGAATTTGTGCAGTGAAAAGTTTTTGCATTATTCTTTATTAATTTTCTGCATAATAATGGAAAATTGATTCTTTCTTTCTTGATTTCTTTTTTTCTTGGGCCTGGTGTAAAGTAAATGTGCTGTGTTACATTTAGGAACACAGAAATCAATGAAGTCATTGAGCCTCAGAGGCCACACAGTTCATCATCTCAGCTTTTCCAGTGATGTGTCATAATTTAGGAAGATGCAATTATGGATTAATTTTGAAGATTATTATCAATGTTACAGATCAATTCAAAGCCAAGTAGTGAGGGTTCTTTTTCTTCATTTGTGTTGTGACTGATTTTTGTGTGTTCACATATGCTTATATATTTTAAAAGTGTTGATTGGTTTTATTATGGAACATATATTTATACTTGTATTTTACAGATACAGATGTTCTGTTATGTGTATAAACAGATACATCAGCTTTACTTAATGACAGTCCATTTTCCAGGCTCATGATGCAGGTGAAATACTCCTATCTGTTTAGAATCTCTTTAAGTGCCTATATTTTCTTTTCTTATATGAAAGTGTGAATGAGTAGAAACTTCTGTTTGTGTTTTCCTTATTGGTAATTACCAAAATAATTTGTATTTGTTACAGCCTTTAAGGTGTGTTGAATACACCGTGAAAGTTGTACCCTTGCTTTGTATTAAAAATCTCAGTGTTTTATATTTAATTTTTATTACCTTACTAGTATTGGCACGAAGAAGCATTTAGCTTTGTCTGTCCTGTGGAAATGCAGATAAATTATGTATTTGGTCTACATTATATTTAAAGGAACTTTGCCAGTTAAAAATGGGGTGGCATTAGGAGCAGCAGCAGCAGCTCTGTAAAAGGAAACTGCTGATCTTATGCAGGATCGCTGGTGACTCCAGGCATGTCTGTGTTCCAAATCAGCCAGCTTGCATAACATTAAGGTGCAGGTTTCAAACCTTTCATAATTGCAGTTCTCTGAAAATTTTCCAGTGCAGCTCTGTCCTACTGTGTGACAAACTTCAGTCCATCCATGATATACTTGCTTTGTGTTGTTTCTGTCTGGGTCCACTTACAGTCTGTGCAATGCACTCTCTGTACTATTTGGGTCTGGAATTGAACCTCACTGCATTAAAATATGTTTGTAAAATTCCAGTGCTTGATCCTAAAATACCATTGTCTCTGCATTCCTGCATTTCCAGCCTCCATTGGTCCTCTCTATTCCAAGCTCTTCCACAGACAGAGTGCAGAAGCAGAGGAGGCTACTGAAAGAGGAAAATTTTAAGAGAACTGAATCTGTATATTTAGAAAGAACAAAAGCTTGGAAAATTCTAAAAAGAAAGATCTCTAGTTTAAATGTACCTGGGGGCAATAATCTGGTTTTAAAATGAGATGACTAATTCAGTATCACCAAAACTGCTCTTATCCTCCAGCTGTAGCAGAACCATTGCAGTTCTGGAGGCTTGGATCCAACAGTTCCTATATCGACAGACTGCAGAGCTGGGCTTGGTAAAGGTGCTCTCCAACACAGGGATTTTAGGGAATGCTCATCCTGAATTCCTCCAGCCTCTCTATGAACACAGCTAACGTAGCTGTGCCCTGCTCAGGAGACTGGCTTTATCCAGGATACAGATTAAATATGGACTAGATATGAATGAGTAAATGCAGAACTGCTTTCCAAGGAAGCAGTGGATCCAAATACACACTTGAACATTCCCTGGATGAATAGTCTGGATTGCACAGATCTGTAGCAAAAAGTAATCCTGACTGGAAAATCCAAGGCTGCAAATCCCCCTTAAATATACTAAAATCTGATTGAGGATGAACGTGGCCTGTGGCAACTGGCAATACACTCGTAACAAAAACCCCCATAGATATCTCATTTGATTGACTTTGAATGTTGAGTTTTAATTGTCCTGGCTTCCAGCTGAAATATATAGAATGCTTTGGATTTTTTTCTGGCCCTTATTGTGTGTTATTTCAAGAAGAAAGAAGATTGTGAATGTCATAGCTATTGGAAACATAGTGAAGATCCTCTTAAGCTGAACTGTTTAAATTCCAGCTGACCAGCAAGCTAGAAGGCAAGAATAAGTACTTTTTAAAGTATAAATGAATTCCTGATGTTGAGTTACCTGTAACTGGAGGGTTGTGTTAAATGAGCCTATTACTAACTGCGGGTTTGTGTAGTGCATTCTCTGCGTGTCAAATGCAGAGGTGCAGGAGGTGGCTGCTGCTGTGTCCCCCAGCACTGTGGGTGCACCTGAGGGGTTCTCTCTGTACCTGTCTTTCGGAGAGTCCCAGGTTTGCTGCCAGTTCTGACTTCCTCCTGATTGTGATGTATCTGTTGCAGTGAAATTCCTTCTCTAATTCCAGTCTCTGGTGATCTGTGTAAACAACTCGGTACTTTTCTTTTGTTCTTGTTTTACCTGGTTAGAAAAGAAATATTATTAATGTGTTGAGTTGGATTTTCAATAGCAGCTTTCAGACGTCTCAGGCATTTCACAGACATTATTTAAACTACAGAATGCTTTTATGGGATTGTTTGCTGTGGTACAGAGGAGGAATATGAGGTGCAGGGTGAAGTAAGAGAGCATTGGTTACCATAACTTTTCGTCTTTATTTCCCTCTCTTTGTAAATATACATTTAAATGTGAAGCTCTTAAGTGATAAACACCCTGAAACGTCTTAAATAATTCATAGCAGTACATAATTGGTGCTGGCTATATTAATCTCAAAGAGGTTTCATTTCAGTGCTCATTGAAGTGACTTCTGTGTCTGTGAGAGCATAAATACCCAGGATTTCAAGCCTGAGCGTCAGTCACAATTTGCTCAGTTGTACCGTGGCCTGATTCTTTATCTGAGTTTTTAAAGATTGTTTCTCCAGAAATGCTTTTCCTTTCTTGGGTGGCCATAGGACAAATTAGAAGTTCAATAATAATTTGATTTACTTTTTCCAAAAGGTCCATCTTACAAGGTGCTGAGTGCCTGTAGGATGTTCCTGGGGGTACTCTGTACTGGGCTTGCCTTTGGAGTTGGAGACACTTGACAATTTCTAAGATGAGGCAATAAAATACCTGTAAAAGGATTTCAGGATCATCCTCTCTCTAATGTATGAAAGAAATATTCTTAGATACATTGGATAGATATTGGTAAGAGAAGCATTACTAAATGATTAGAATATATCTCTCACTTCACATAATTTTTAAACAATTCTTCATGTAAAAATAATCCAGAGAGATCAGTTTTCAACTTATTTGTTCTCCTTTGCACTTTCAACAGCCAGCTAGATAGTTTTCCTTTTTTCTTCTGATCTCCCCAGTTTTTTTTGATGTGAGTTTTCTGGGACAAACTGTAGGACAAAGACTCCTTTAAAGTGGTTCCCTAAAATCCATTGAGGTGTTAAGATGAAGCACACGCCACACAAAGGAGCGACAAGGAGATCTTATCAAGAACCCCTTTCACATTCAGAAACACAAGCCAATTGGTTTGGAATTTACAAGCCCTAAACAAATGTCAGACGCTTTCATCTTAGCAGAGGAAAAAGGGACAGAAATAGATGAAGGAATATTTTTTCCTCAGTTCTCTTTAATTTTGGACCGACACCGAGGACAGACTGGGATATTTTTATCCGAAGGTAGACATAGCTGAAATACGCATAATTAGGGATATTTTCCCAGATCCTATGCCACTCCAACTACCAGCACAGAAGATACTCCTGCCTAAATCTGCAGGACTAAATCATCAAATTAAGTTTACTTTTTCCATGGTATAAACTGTTGGCTTTGAAATATTTGCCCTCAGTTATAGTTCTAATGCTAACAATAGTATAGATATTCAGGTTCCTTGTAAACTGAGGGCTTAGAGGGAATCTTTGAAAACAAGTTAAAATTCAACAAGGTTATTCCGGCCTCTCTATAATCAGCAAATATAACCATGATTTGAGGGGGTGGAGAAAAGGAGTAGTTTTCCCCATTCCCCTTGGTCATAAAATTCACAGAGCATTTCTTCTGAAGAGAATAAAGCTGGGAGAAGGCCTCTTTATTTGCTGTGAAAATCATCACCCTTTCCGGCAATATAACTCCTGAAGAAAAGAGGGAGAAGGAAGAGACAAGAGTGCATATCAAAGCAAAGTGAAGTGTTAAAAGGGTCTGTTGCCTCAATATGACAGATAGGCCTCAAAACCTCAGACAATGTAGGCCAGTGGAAAATACATGTCACAACTAATTTACAAAGAAAAATAAATTAGCATTAGAGCAGGGGCCTGCCTTCTTTCCTGCTTTTCTGCTCTGCTTTCTGGCCGTGTTTCTGCTGTGCTGTAATCTGAATTACTTGTACATCACTGCTTGTTTAAACAAGAACATAAAATGTGTTGGCAATCGTTAAAACAAAAATCCTGGGGCTGAGCTTGTAACATATGAAAATCATGTTGTCCTTTCGTTTAGTCCCGTTAAGGTCCCTTGTCCTTCTGAGGAGTCACTCCCAGATGAAGTTTCATCTGAAGTTTTGAAACCTTTTTCTAGCTCCTTTAGATACCAAAGTTTTACACTTTGAAGGTTCTCTTGCTCTCAGAAAATACACATCTTACCTTGTTGATTACACAGGGTTTAGAAATTAATTTGAAGTTCTGCTCCAGCAGAACTGAGGTTGATGATGGATTTTATCATACATTTTCAGTAAAACCAAGATCAAACTGTCAGGAATTCTTTAGATGTTGTTTTTCTCATTTGGATAGCCTGACTGGGAAGGTCTCTTTACTAAGCCCACTTTCCATGTTTGGCTTTTTTTTAAAAATTTCTTTTGCCTTTTATATTTGCAATATCTGTGTGTTTGAAGTTAAAAAAGTTATATTCAGTTACAGTCTTTTAGTCAGAGGATGTATCATTTCAAATCACATTTTATCCATTGAAAGAACAGAGTACTTCTGTCTTTGTGATGTTGTTTCATCCTGAAGATTGACTTGATCAGGTAAACCTTCATCTCACTTTACCTGCAGTTAAATTTTTTGTGTATAAAATGCTAAATTAGAATATTAAATCAGAATGTAGTGTATTTAATAGAGTCTAAACAGAGAGGAAACAATTCCCACTGACATCCCCTCACCCAAAATAATTCCCACTGTCTTTAGGACAGTATTTTCGAGGCTCCCTCATCTAATAATTGTGTTTTGATTTCTGTTGTTCCGCTCTGCTCACATCCATTGATGGGAGTACATGCCTTTGTGTATATAAATATATTTGTAGAGTTTAGGGCTGTAATTCTGGGACTTTGAGGCAATGAACTTTATTAAGAAGCGAACATTGAAGGAGAGGAGCCAGTAGCTACTTTGATAACATGAATAATACTATGGCATTAAGGAAAAACAGCAAGCGTGGTTCACAGAGTTATAATGGCATCAAGTCAGTTTTCTTCTAGAGAAAACATTGATAAAGTAATACAGAGCAGTTACATGCATAATTTTAGCCTTGTCATTTATTTGAATTTCCTTCCATTTATCACATTTTTTTTTCTGTGTAAGGATTAAAATTTTCCATTATTTTGAAAACACCAATGAAAAGCCGAATCTCTGGTACTTTTCTTGTTTTGCACAATTACTATGTTTGTGGTTTATTCTCACAATCTCTTTTTTTTTAAAGCTGGATGGGTGCCTTGAGCTCAGTTCTGTGAAGTCCTGAGCTGTTTTTAACACTTCAAAGGATTGGGTTCTAGGAATGCACAGCCTCAGGACATGCAGCTATTGATGGGCCCTGTTCCACCTGTCCCGAATGGTTCATGAAATATTTTGGCTTGTGTGTAAATTCTGTGTAAGCGCTTTTCAGACTACAGATGAAATTATGTCTCTGAGTTGCAAACTTATTTTATAAATTTGAACAAGCATATGAGAAACCTTTCAGGATCTTCCAAGATTGTTCAGTAAGTGTAAAGCAAGGATTTCAATTTTTAAGTCTGCGTTGTTCTTTAAAAACGTTATCCTTTAAGAATGGCACACGTTGAAAATTCAGTGCCAACGTGACGCAGCCAGGGTCACCTCATTGACATTCAGCAGTCTCAGCTGAATTTGATCTACGCTCAAGTCTTGCATCACTTCTACACCTGGCAATCTGCAATGATGTTAATGAAGTTACTGGGATTTACGTGAGTATACAGAAGGAGGGAACGCAGACTGAATCTGCTTGGCTGTGAAGGCCTTTGTAGAGTCTCCAAGTGGAAGGACAGCATTGTGATATCCTAATGTTCATGAGGAATTTTATATTTAGTAACAGAGGCAAAACAATGTGTGTCTGCTTTATAATTAAGAAACAATTACCAGGCTAATTTTCCTCCTGAGTAATAACCATTTGAAGGAGGACTCTGTCTGGAGCAGCAGCGCTGATTTTCGTGGCTTTTAAGATCATTTCAATTGTAATTGCTCTGCTTTCTTGAGAGCATTTTCTGTGATGCTCCCTAACACACACTTAGTACTTTTAACCTTAACAACAGATTTAGCAAACCTTGCTACACCCGGTCTCCACCTTGGGAATATTCATGGAAAGGTTCATCTGGCAGGCAGCTTGTGGCAAGAGCAGACAGATCAGTGAGTGGCACTTACAGGAAGGTAATTTCTAATTGTGTAACTGTGGAAGCTGAAAAATTCTGGTATGCAAGAAAAATAAGTAAAACTGATGTGAAACTAAATGAAAAGCAAACTTAACCTAGGTGTTATGTGATCTGCAAAGAAAAAAAGTCTATGCTGATTGTTTGAGAAGGCTGCGTGTCTAGGAATATTTCTGCTCACCTAATAAATCTGGGTAGAAAACTACGAAACATGGGAAAATTGCAGAAAATTGCATAATCACTGCAGTTAGATCAGAGCACATTGTTTTGTCTATAATTATTGAGACGTCTGTAATGTTTAAAAATATCAAGCTGATTGTATATTGATATCTCCCCTGCAGCACAAAATAAAGAAGTAGTTTTTCTGCCTGTAATTGTTGAATGTTGCTGCATTCATTGCTCCATAACGCTTTCAAGATTATAATGTTTTTCGCACAAAAATCTTTACAGAATGTTCCAACAGGGATTCCTGAAGTTGAGTTCCAGCCATGTCTAACCACATCAGCCATTCCACTACAGCAACCACATAAAGCCTTTATGGGAGAAAGTGAAACGAGCACAAATTTAGTTAAAACTGCATTAAACAGCAGTAGGTTAAATAAATGTCATAAATGACCCACCAACGTATGTGCTTCAAGTAAAGTTAATTATTTCTAAGCTCAGTGATAGCAGGAGACGCTTTCTGAGGTTGGAAGTTGAATACACTCACCAGCAGTGTTGGTTTGCACCGTTTTCCTCATCCACTCATAAGAGCTGTGCCTTTGGCTGTTGGGCGAGATTTGCTGGGCATTAATGGTATCTACAGGAGGTAACCCCGCAGCGGTGGCGGGGTGCAGGGAGCTGTAATCAGCAGAGCTGTAGGAGCCCTGGCCAGGGGACGAGCCATTGATGTGGGCAGCAGCCGCGGCGCTGGAAGGGCCTGGGCCGTATGCGCTCCACTCCTCCCGCTGGGGGCCGTAGTGGGAGCCCCAGGCTGTTGCCGGCTGCCCGTGGCTGTCCAGGGCTGGCACAGGGTGGTATCCCATGTAGTCGGAGTAGGCTGGAGCAGACACGAAGTTTTGCACGGGCAGGTTGTTGCTGGTGGCCCTGGCGGATCCTGGGTACATGCTGGGCTCCTTATCCAAGAGCGAGCTCACGTACATGGCTGTCCCACACCGTAAACACGTCGTCACAACATCTTGTTCCTCAGTGCCTTCTTTTACTGCTCAAAAATATTTGTGTTTGGTTTTTCTCTAATAATGCCACTCTGCTTGGAATCTTCTACTTCATCCTCTTTTATTATCAACTGTGTTACCAGGTGCTGGTGGTAATGGTTTACCAAGATCTTGTCTGACGTCAGCCCAACTGCCTGCCTCATAATTACATTTACATTCAAATGAAGGGCTGACCAACCCCACCTTGCTGCTGGTTCTGGTGCTTTCTCTTTCAGAGAACTTTTATCTATCCTATTATCCTGCCCTGATAGTCAACAGTGATCCCAGTCCTGTAAGATGATGCAACAGTTGCTTGGATTTGTAACTTAACTAGTTAAGTAACTAGACCTTTTAAAAAAAAATTATAGTACTACCTATAATAGCAATGTTTAACATTCAAAGGATTCCTGTCTGAAACCTTTATTTTGTCAGGTATTATCCATCAAGAAGTGAATCTGTTACTCTCTTAATTTCTCATATACTAAAAAAAACCCCAACCTCCTTTGTAGTCTTTTCGGAATACAGTCAATTTGAATAATTGTAAGACAATAACTTCAAAATACAAAGCACCTTGTAAACAGCATATCTTGAATATAACTGTCTCAAAAATGTTCCTCTCATTGTTGACGTTTGTAAGTGGTTTTCCAGAATGGGAGAGTTTAAAGCTCTGACTGTAAGATTCATGTTCACACTCTCCTATTACAGAGTGATGTAAGAGATCCCTTCATCTAGTGGCCATTGCAAACTGATAAATTGAAAAAAACAGACAATAAATCTTCCTAACAAAGACGGTGCCAGAAGTACAAAGAAAATGACTGTAAAAAGTAGTGAAAAAAAGTCTTTGATTAGGCCCAGGAATATTGTTGGCTTCTGTTTCAAGACAAGCTTTATCTGCCTGAAAGGAGGCTGGTTCCTTCCTCTGAGGCTGCTGTCTATAGTTTGCTTTCCGTGGTGGCAGCTTGGGCCGGGGAAATCAGCAGGGAGAGACATCTGGGTTGTTAAGTTTGTGGATCAGAAGTGCCCTGATGCTGCTCTGTGACACACGGGTGCTCCCTGGGTCAATGTTCGTGTTCCTCTGTGAAAAATGATTCTGAAAGTGGCTTTATATCCTGTTACTAAGAGCTTGTTATTAACACGGAGAACTAAACCACACCCTAGGACTTTAGAATTGCCTGCCTGGATTGTGTAGCTGCAATTTGTGAAGTGAATTCGCTGTATTTTTATTTTGGTTGGGTTTCCTTGCAATGAGCTATTTGTAAGGGCTACGCTTGCAAAAGAGGTGCAAATTACAATGAGTTGTTTCCCTTTACAAAGGTGTGGGTTTTCATTCAGAATCCTTTGTATTTTGACACTCCTCGTATTCACACATCCCTTCTAATTCCAGCACTAAAGGATTCTAACTGTGTACTTACAGACAGGAAAGATATTCCTCTTCTCTTTGGGACTGGGCTTTTTGGAGAAACGATTTTTACCGGGAAGTGTAGCAAAATCGTTGTTTTGCTGTATTTTGCTGTATTTAGAGAATTCTGCATTAATCATTGGGATCCTCAGAATGTTAAGGCAAGTTGCATCATGGGATAGGACATGGAAAAAATAAGACCTTTAAAAACTGATATACCTTTATAAAAATAGACATTAAAAATAAATGGAAAGAGACTCTTATTCTCTTTATTTTGAGAGAAAGAATCGTAACACAATCTTTAAGAGCCCACGGAGTTTTTACTACGAATGTCATCCAAATTAAAGAAGATGTGTTTCCTACATCCATGGAATCTTTTTTTTGTGGGCATTATACCCCCAGCTACATTGCCATGTATTGCTGAATGCTGTGCAGAGCTGTCAGTCATAGGCCCATCCATAGGTGGGGAAGTTTTGTCTCCAGTGACTGCGTCTGCAATCCATTGACAGGGGATCCATGAACATTGGTTGCTCAGAGGTTTCAGCTCAGACCCATTGTTTCATTTCCCCCAAATACAACATTTTCACATCTCTGTGAATGATGTAATTTCTTGTTCTGCAGTAGATGATGGCAACATTTTCAATCCCTTGGGGTTCCTCTTGCTTTATGGGATGTCTCTGCACGTACTCCCCCCACAATTTCATATCACTTAATCCTATTTTTTGTATCTTAGAGCTTTATCCTTTATTCTCTGTTCTTCTTTTATCTTTTGTTTATGCTCCTCCTTTCCCCTTCTTGTTTTGCCTGTTCCATTATCTGAATTTTCTTCAGATCTATTTCGATTCTTTCCAGAACATAATTAGATCAAGATACTCTGATGGCAATTTGCTACACTGATTTGATATCAGCTAACAATAGTAAGCTTTGAATAAGGCATTTTGTTTAAAAAGATTTACATAACAGGATAAGATTGCTGGAGAGGACTGCAGATTTTTAACACCAAAGTGAGAGTAAGATAACTAAAATGGCAATGTCCAAATGATCTTCTGCACCCTGACTCTGATGTCTTCTATTTTGTGTAACAGAACAAGGTGGGGATATTAAAAAGGAGCAGTACCTTTGCACGGTGTCTTGTAGTTTGACGCTACCAAAATTTTGGGGTAGATGTTTTTTGAGAGTTTTTTATTTTTTTTTTTTTTTTAAACTGTTAATTTGAGTCTGCCTTCCCAAGAATCATTTCGTGGCCATGCACAGCTCCTTCCTGCTCAGGCCCAGCTTCTCAGCAGCTTCAGAGCCACGGAACTACCGCACCTTCAGTGCAGTAACTTAGGCTGCAGTTCCATGGACGGTTCTGGTGGGCATGGCTTTCAGGGAACATGAAACTGAAGGCAAAAAACGTGACCTGCCCTTGCCTTGGGCTGTGTGGGGATGGCAGTGAGGGCTCAGTGTGCTGCCTGTGTGAAGTGCTGGTGGAACATGGGCCCTCTCCAGACTTTCTGGGGTGCTGGGGAAGCGAAAGCAGTTCTGAGGCAGTGGGCTGGACATCCGGAAATCCCAGCCATGTGGAGTCTGTATTTGTACCATTTTCTGCGGGGGGTGATAAAGGACAGATCTGTGTGGCACCAGCGGCAGGAGTGCTGTGCTCCTGGCAGACTTTGAGAGATGGATTGCCAGGAAAACTGAACTCCAAGGTTGTTTTTTTTCCTCCACCTGTTCAAATGCCAGGTGTAATTTATCTATAAGCCAGTGTCTGTGGGAGTTGTCTCCGTGGTTGTTAAAGTGAAGTTTTATGTGTGTTAAATCAAATATACTTTGAGATCTTTGGGGAAGAAAGTTTTCTTGTTTTCTAGCAAGTGGTTGATGAAAAACTATCAATAACAGCGAGCGTGGTGCTCACCATTGGAACTCTAAAGGCTTTGTTTGTACAGGCAGTGGAGATGGTGCACTATTGTATATGAGCTGTTCTAGAGAGCAGTTCCAACATGGTAATAATAACATAATCACACACGTGCAATTAAGTGTTTTAATGACAGCTATTAAAACTGCAATTTCAGGGCTACTGGTAGTTTCAAACTTGCCTGTACAACGATAACTTACATTAAAGGTGTTTACAACTCTGATAGTTTTTATTAGGAACCCTTACTCATAAAATTACTCTTCCTTTTATATGGAGATAAGAAGACAATAATCTGTATGTCTTTGAAGCGTGAAAATGATGTGAAATCTCTTTTGTCTTGGAGAAGCAAAAAGCAGGTGAGCTTAATGTGCCCTTTTGTGGCTCAGGTGATAGGAATAGATGTTTGTTTTCTTGCCTCCAGATGACCACTCTAATAACACCGCAGGCTTAGGAATGCTTCTTGCCCATACCTTTATAGCTGCATGCTTGGAATTTCACAGGAATGGCTGCCTAAGGACTTTGTTGGAGAATTACGTATTGCTGGTAGCTCTAATGCAGTGTTTTGCAGGTGTTACTGGGCCTATATTCAGGCTGGGCTTTGCATGTACTTTTGTTTCTCCTAGAATTCTTAGTCAGCTGTGTGAATCTTAAGGAAAGGTCAGTCAGGACATGGTTTGCTGTCAACTGAGGGCACTTCTGTAGGGGAAAAATCCAACCAGAAATGAAGGAAGGCAGATGGGTTTAAAATCTTAAAACACAGCAAAAAGAGGTGCCTTTTGCTTTTACTGACGCTTCTACAAACACAAAGCTTCTGCAAATTTTATTTGCCCTTTTTAATTGGGCATTTTAAAATACAGAACCCTACTTAGGTCTCATTTTCAGGGCTTGAAATGCAAGCATGTGCTGAGTTGCACATGGCAGATGTGGCACAGCCCAGAGAGCTGAATGACAATGCTGACTGAGCTCTTCCTCTGGGGAAAAGGAAGAAGGGGTATAGCACAAATTTCAGTTCTGCCCTGTGTCTCTGATCCCTGCTGGGGATTTGTTTTTCATAAGAGAGCAACAGAAGAAATAAAGATGCCAGCTCTCTGTGAAGCCTTCCTCAGTGGTTTTGGGTTTAATTTCATGCTCTGAAGTTTTGGTTGTTAACAAATCCTTTTGAAAAATGATGAAAAGTGGCTGGTAGAGAGCTGATTGTATTTACCCTTCTGTCTACTCCACCTCTGTTTTTCTAACTGCTGTCAACAATGGCTTACCTTTAATTTCTAAATGTTAAAATGTGTTTTATTAATATATTTCATGGATAAACTGCATCAGTGTTGCCAGGAAGAAATGGTCTGAAGCTAAAGCAGGGTCTACTATTCTAAAATCGAAAGAGCTTAAATTCTGCCTCAAAATCAATACTAACAGAAATAAGAGCATTTCTTACTGCTCCACAAGCAGCTTGAATTCAGCAGGAGTTACAGAGCCTGTGTGTGAACCCCAGGGTAAATCAATTCTTCAGGAGAACCACGAAAATGAGCAGCAAATCCTCTATTGCCATTAATTTGGTTCCTTCCTGAGCAGCACGGGGCTCCCGCTCCTGAACTAATCCATCCTGCCCAGGTGTAGCCGGGTGGGGCTGTTGGGTGCTTCCTGGGAATCCTCCAGGCCTTATCTGCTCTGGGGTTTCTTGCAGGAGGTAACAAAGGAATCGATTGCCTTCCCTGTTTGCCTGCCACCCGCCCTTTCTGGTGCTGGCAGCCTGGCATTTCTGTCCCACACATGTAACTCTGGGATTATTGTCCATGTAAAGTCTCTCCTGCCTCAGAGGGACTGTGTTTCTTGTGGCTTAGATGACCAACAGCATCCAAGTCCTTGATTAATCCGCTCCATTTATTGTGAGACATCTAAGAACAGATTTTTCTAGAGAACTGAAAGGATTTGTCCTCTTTGGGTATGAAAACAGCTGGCAAACATTTTCATCATAAAATCTGTGCCTATTTCTTCACCTGGTGAGTTTTGCACAATATTGCGTCCAACCAGTAACATCCAGTGCCATCTGAAATGTGACTGTGTGAGGCATTTGCAGGGATTTCACTGCCCCTGTACTGCCCCAGCAAGCCCAGTAAGGGAGCTAAAGCACAAGTCTGCTTTTTAATTTTTATGCTAAGATCCACAATTAATACATTTTTGAATCTGCTTCTTGGGTAGAGATGCTCTCTCCTATGTACCTTAATGATTGCATAACCCCTAAGCAATAATTGAAGATTTTGTTTTAGAGATATCATTCTGAATTTTGTATCTTACTGAGTTGCATGAAGGTTTTGTAGAAGGTGCTGTTTGCTCTACTGCTTGATTTTTTGGTACCATCTAGATCACAATTCTCGCTGGAAAACGGGGTTTAAAGGTTAGTGAATGCCTCTGAAAAATGGATATTCCTTGATAGTTCTTTTAATCACAATTAGGATTAAGGGCTTAGATATTCCTGTGATGTAGCCTAAGGTATGCTTTTCTTCTTCAAGGCACTTCCCTAACAACCAATCAATCTTCACAGTACTCTGCCTTAGTGGCCTGAGTTTTCAGATGTGATAAAAGTGATGAGTTATTTGATATGCCCAAAGTCAGGAAGAAAGTGAGTATTATCCTGAGGATGGCACCAGCGTTTCATAACCACAGTGCTGGACCCAAATAATTTCAGTTGATTTGTCTGCAATTTTCTGTCTCTCTCGTATTTTTATTTGGACAGAGTACAGCAAGTTAACAGCACTGCACAAGCTTCTTAGAGAAAAATCATTTCCTTTGGGGTTTGGTGGGCAACTCTTTAAAGGATTAGAGCCCATTGAAAATACTTAACTGGAGAGATTGCTGGGAATTCTTACAAAAAAGAAAAATCGAACTACCTAAAACAACCACTGGCATAACTAGAAGGTTAATAATCTCTTAGGTACTGCCCTGGTTTATAGATACTGCTTTTGGAGCAATAAATTTTAACCTTTGAACATGTGCTTCTGCAAATAAAATCCAGCCTTATTTTGTGTACTTAACAACTTCTGATTGGAAACACATAGCAACCTATAGCCAGCATGCTTTCAGCAAACTGGAGCAGAAATGAGGCAGATCTTCAAAGTGGTCACTTATCTTCCTCAATAACTCTTCTACATGTAAACAAGATAAACCAGGTCGTTCTGCCAGATCCCACTCTCTTTGAATGATGTTTAAATGATTTTAAAGAGAAAGAAGTTGTGTTCAGAGACATTTCTTAAACTCCTTCCTTGAAGTACTTTTTTCCTTTTGGAAATGTTAATGCAAAATTAAGCTGTCATGAAAATGAGATTAAAATAGGTAGCTGTGCACTTGATTCTGCAGAACCCTGGGGCCAGGCTTCTGATCACTTAGCTAAAAGTAGGTCTTAATTGATTCTGTATCAATACAAAAGACAGAGTTTCCCTCTGTATTCTTACTTTTTGAAAGTCTAAATCTGGATTTTTTTAATTGGTTTTTCTCTAGTCTGCAAGCACAATTCCATTTAATTGGCCAGTGGGAGGATCCTTTGCCCGTTGAAGCTTCTCCAGTGTCTATTAAGTTAAATCTATGTGGATATGTGAATAAAACGTCCAGCATTTCCCTCTGTCAGCACAATGGCTGTGCTGTGTATTTCCAGTGGGTTCCTCTCTCGGATACATCCAATGGCTCTCTCTTTTGGGATAGGTTTAGGTTTGGTTGCAATGCTCATTGATCTGGATGGTAAATCCCTTTTGTTCCCACGTGCTCTTTGTCATGTTCCTCTTTTCCTACCACGTGGAAATCAGTTGGAGACTTTCTGTTGCTGAACTTTGAGTTGCAGCTTCTTCCTCTGCCCTGTGTTACCTGTGCTGCTGCCAGCAAATGGAGCCACCATTGTGACAGGAATGAGGGGGAATTTTACACTGTACCTTCTCCATTGCAAGTTGAACTCTACCTTTATTTAGCACTGTCCTTCTTGCAAACAAAATGATCAACAAAATTAAGAAACAGTGAAAGCTGCCAGCTCCCTGAACCATCCTGGTCTTCCCATGCTCCTCTAATTTCTCTAAGCTCTTTTACCATCACTCTTCTTTTAAATTTGATATTGCAATTCAAGAACAGACTAATCATGAAAATCTGCAGGTTCACTTGCTACAGCAGCTGATACCACATTGCAAAATGGTTATGAAAAAAGTCATTTATTTTAATTCTTTATATACAAAGTAATGTCACATTACCAGCATTCTGATACTCTAATAGTACAATTTGTTATAATTAAAGAACAAAACCAAGAAAGTAGTGCCTAAATGACTTAATGCTCCTAAGTCTTGTTTGCAACAGTGACAGAGAGATTTCAGGGGATACCTTGATGGAAATTACTGAGGATAGGCATCCTAAATTTCTAAACTGCTTTGGACAATGAGGGTATAAATTCCCAACTCACTCACATGCCCCAAAAATTTTGCAGACAAAAGTTATGCACATATTAGAGTCATATTAGGAAAAAAAGTATCCAGATTATTCTTAAGTACTGATTTACCTACCAAATTTGCTTAGTATGGAAGGCACTTCAAGAACTGAGACTCACGTGAAAAATATTGAGAGCTTAATTTTAAATGAAGTATTTTGTTTTCTTTGTCTTCTTAATTTGGCTTCTCAAATTTTATTAGTGTCACACTAATTCATAAAACTGGACCTGATTTAAAATTGGTTGAAGGCAACTATTGCATATTTATGCACAGGCTCTGCTGTTTCATGAAATGCAGTCACTTTTTAAAATACTTACACTTTTAAGAAGGATTTCTGCCCCCCTCTGCACTTTCTTTTAGGATCTAAAATGAACCTGACGTGAATTTTCTTTGTCCAAAAATGAACTTGGGCCAAGATTCATGATTCCAGAATGCTTTCAAAACATTTACAGTAAGATCGAAGAGTGCCTGTTTATACCAGTGTGTGGAGCATTGGAAATCATACCTATCAAACTCAAAAAAATTCCCAAAAGCTCATCCCTGACCTTTGCCCTTAACATGTCGTGAGTGCAACCGCCGGGCTCCAGGCTTTCCATCAAGTGGCTCAAAACACATCAGCCAGGTTTGCACTGATCAAGATGCGAGTGTGAAGTCCACGAGTGAGATCAGTACATGGAACCTGTGTGGACATCAAAGGAGAAGGAAGATTCTCTTTACCTGGGGGCGAGGGACGGACACTTGGGTACGGCTGCCTCAGCAGTGTGGGATTGATTGCCTGGGGCAAGTTTTGTGCTTTTTGTTTTGTGTCTGCAGTGGAACAAGTGGCTGTGTCTGCTCCTGGGCTCTCCCTCCCAGTGCCTCCCCAGCTGCTCCCAGGCCGGAGGGAGCACAGGCATCCTCTTCCCGAGGGTCTCCTGGCAGTTCCATCGCCCTTGGGAGCTGTGCTGCACACCTGGCAAGAGGCTCTTGGGTTTCTGTCCGTGAAGCTGCTGTGCCCCAGGCTGTGGCACGCTGGGGACCCCCCCTGGCTCCTGTAGTGCTCCGCTACTGGCGGTCCGTGGGCTCGGTGCCACCGTGGCTCCCCCGCAGCCTCACTGCGAGGCCACCACCTGCTGCAGGGTCCCGCTGTGCTGCAAACCACTCATGGGGAGAGCAGCGGGAGGAGGCGGCGCCGGGAATAAAGAACTGGGCATTTCCGAATGAGTCTGTGGGTCAGGAACTGCCATGGGGCTCACGGAGCCAGAGTCACTCTGCAGAGAGCCCAGATTGCTGCCATCAAAGTGAGTCATTTTCTTCTTCATTAATTTTCTTTCTTTGGCTCTGCGGTTCTGGAACCAGATTTTCACCTGCAGAGGAGCAGAGAGAAAAATTGTTTTCAGTTGCTAATAGAGTTCAATGTGGTCCTCTGTGGATTTAATCACAGAATCCCAGGGGAAATCAGTGGCGTGAGGACCACTGAGAGAGGCAGTGGCAAGCTAAGACAACAGAGCTGCTTGATTTTCTTACACATAATCTTTCCTATCTGGTAATAAAGTATTAATTAATAGCTTGATAAAAAGTGATTTTTGTTATTTGTTCAGAGTTATTTCTTTATGGAATGAGCTTTGATTTATTTTTTGAAACAAAATCTAACAGAACAGAATGTCATGTGTCATAAGGATGGCCAACATTGTGCAAGAGTATTGTTACACTGAAAACTATATGCCCTAGTCAGGGCGAGCCAAATCTGCTACTGGCCTGTAAACTGAGGCACAAAAGCTTTCCTGGTTGGATGCTGCACATTAATTGGTGAGCTCCAGTGTGCAAGCCTGTGGAAACTCACTTCTGAGCAGAATTTCAGCAGTGATACACAACATTAATTCAAAATATTGTATTAGCAGTGCCTGAATAGCTGAGTGCCTCTTCCTGCATTCACAGATGGAGCCAAAATTCTGCTGCTGTTCCGCACACAATCCACGGCTTCACATCAGCGTCCCTGCTCTGCCACAGGCACACTGGCAACTTTGGGAAGGAATGAAGGACCTGCTGAAGGTGGATCTTGGTTGGGGTGGAACAAGTGAGGATGTGAGATGAAAGTGAGAAATGGTCAGTTGAAAATACAGCAGAATTTGTTGAGGTGTGGAATGTTCTGTGGTAACTGAACTGGCTTTGGATGTGGATCCCCAGTGTTGGATTTAAAGCTCTGCACTCCCGTTCTTTATCCTTGGCAGTTGCTCTGGATCATGTCTAGTCAGTGGAATAAGTCAAGCTACCTCATTCGGGTTGGTTGTGTTTTCTTCTTCAGACAGCAAAGGAAACAAACGCTTCTGTCACCATTTTCTATAACCCACAGGAAAAAATCAATATTTTGCTGAGAAATACTGGTCTGTTCAGTTATTTTTTTGCTAGAAACTAGAAAGGGAAAGAGAATAATGATGGGAAAGAAGGTAAAACAGTGAGAGGTGATAACACCTGTGGCTACCAGGTTGTGTTCTAAAAGAAAACCACTGGTGAAGTCCAACAAAGCATCTTAGGAACTGTGACATTCTCAGTGTGCTTCTCCTTGAGGCATTATTATTCCATTTTACAGCTGAAGGATTCAAATTTGTGCAAAGCCTGTGTAAATTTGAACCAGGTCTCTTAAGTCCCACGCTGCCATCTGAGATGTCTGGCAGTTCCTTTTGTTCCTGAGCTCTGGAATATCATTTCAGTACCAGATCACGTTCCATTAAACCAGTCTCAAGTCCTCTCGGATCTCTTGCATTCCGATTGTGCAGAGACAATCCAATTTCTCTCACACATTTGCCAAAAGGTATGAAAATATGAAACAGTCTAAAAACGAAACCAACATTTCAGAACTACCCTCTGGCTTCGGTGTTCTTACCTGCCTGTAAATTGAGGTTTTTGTTCTGGTTTGTTGTTAAACTAGGGTAGCAAATCTGCAGCGGAGATCCAGAGAGAAATTAGGAGGCACTTCAGGGACATGTGCCCATTACCAAAGAAGCCCAAGTCAACACAGATCCGTAATGTTACACTAAAAGCTGACACCTGTGATGTCACACTAAAAGCTGACAGTTGCATCTGTCTGACTTGTTCTTCGCCTGTTGCCCTTCCTCCTTTCAATGCTTTTTTCCACAGAAACGTCTCCTCTCCTGAAGTTTGGTTTTCTCTCTTCTTTCTCATCCTCGTCGTCTCCTTTTTTGTGTGTCCTTCCTGTGTTAACAATGCTTCACTTTGCCTTTTTTTCTTAATTAGATATTGCATCTTTCCTTCCTTCTTTGGATGATTGTTCTTCATCCTTTTGAGATGTTCCTTCCAGGGAATTTAGGATTTTGGCAGAGGCAGGGAAAAAGCTTTAACAGAAAATCATTTCAGGTTTTAGGTGCAGTGCAGAGGAACTTGGGATAGGGCAGTGTGTGTTCAGTCATGCTCATATGATGGAGTTGTTTCATTTGTACAAAAGGGTGGTGATAGGAGTCTATCAGGTATTTTTTACTTGACCTTACATTTTTAAAAAAAACGCTTCAGAGATGTCGGTTGTATGAACTGGAATTCATTTTGTTCTTGATATATTGAGGGTGATGAAGAACAAATATTGCAAAAGCTGTTGCCATGTTTCTCCGATATATGACAAAGAAATAGATCCCATATTTTTGTTTCTCCTCTTCAAATATACAAACAAAAACATCCATCAGGAATTGTCATTGAACTGGGAAGTTTCAAGTAAATATCACTGGTTGTTTACAGAAGCAGAGTCATAACTTTTAAATTCAGCATAATTAAGTGAAATTATTAATGTTTGAACAGCCAGCAAAAAGACACATGGTGTATTTTTTATACCTAGCTGAAACAATTAAAATTTTCAGTAATTAAATACTGGTGTTCAGCAGCAGATTGAGAAATATTTGCAAAATGGCTGTTTGCTTCTCCATTTCTGTAAGCTCAGCATGTACTGTGTGGTTCAAGTTGGATGGACAGTGCTATAGCTGGGGATGGTTTGGGACTATGCCTGCTCAGTAGAGCCCATAAAACAATAGTGAATCAGGCCTAATCATGGATTGTGTTTTGATTTATCTTCTGGGAACAGAAGAGCAATTTGGAGGGGAGGAAATGGGGCAGGAGAAAGGAGTAGCACGTATGTAGGAAATCTTTAACAAAAGGTACAGGGCAGCCAAGGGAACAAAACCCTTCAAATGTCCTGAACATACTTGAGCTCATCACTTCCCTCTCCACTAAAACCAAGCTTGCTGGATTTGGTTATGGAATTCCCATTGACTTCAGCAGAACCAGGACTTCTGCTTTAGAAAGTTCAGCAAACATTTCTCCCTGCTACCGCTGCCCTGAGAGAAATCTGGGCAGGATTTTGTTGATGTCGTTTAACTCGTGTTTCTCAGAATGGGAGAAAGTTGGTGTTTCATTTCCTGGGTTATTGCACAGCTCTAGTTTGGGTTTTATTGCAAAGGGAACCCAGTCCACTGGTTGGTTACTCGAGGCATTGACATTTCTGTGTTCCTAACCACACAGTTATCTGCTCATCAGCAATCATAAATTCAAAGGAAAGCCTGGATGGGTGATCCATACTCTACCTGTCTCTCGGAAAGTCTTAGGTTTGCAGCAAGTTCAGACTTCCTCCTGATTGTAATGTATCTGTTGTAATGAAATTCCTTCTCTAATTCTAATCTCTGATGATCTGTGTAAACCACTCGGTACTTCTCTCTTGTTCTTGTTTTACCTGTTTTGAAAGAAGAACACATTGCTTCAAGCTAGAAGTTTTTCACTTCAGTAACACAAAATATCTGGCTTTACATTTGAAAATATCTGTGGGGATTTTAGGCCTGATTCTCTATGCACTTACCCAGACTAACTCCCTTGACTTGGTCTTGATTTACAACACCAGAAGTTCATACCATCAGATATTAGGTTTACTCCTTAGTAAATAGATAATAAACTGCTTCTCGTATCCTTTATCACCCCTGTGTTATCATTTGAGAAAGGGAAGGCATTCCTGGTAAGAATAAGGAGCCAGGAAACCTGGGTTCTGTTCCCAGCTCTGCTGCAAGCTTCCTGCCTGGTGTTGAATGGCTCTTGTCTCTCTGTCCCTACAGCTGACTCACTGTACCTGCCTCAGAGGGAGGTTGTGAAGGACATTTTACTGCACAGAAAATACTGAGAGCTTCCAAAGTTCCTCACTTCTTGTTGTTAGTAAAATCCCTGCAACATTGTGATTGTTACTGCAATTCGGAGGTTGTGTTTTCCCATCAAGTCTGGCACAATCTGCCCACAACCTGATAACAGCACAGGGAACAGTAACATAGATTTTCAGGTGACAGTTCATGAAAAAGAGAAAAAGCAAGCCATAATACTTCACAGTGGGCAGGGAAGTGCAGCATCTGCTGTTTTGGGAGCAGCACTGCTGCCTGCCTTCAGCTGTGGGCGCAGCTGAGCGGAGCAGACATGGCTCAGCAGCAGCCAGGGCATTAAAAGGCGATGGCAGATGACAGGAGCCAGGGAACACAAATGCAAGGAGCTGAAATGTTATGGATTCCATACGGGGCCATTTCTGAGGACAGAATGTGCAGCTGCAGTGAAAGAGAACTGAGAATGGGAGAGGCTGCTGCTGGTTCCCTTCTCACTTGTCTTTTCTCTGTGGTTTATGCTCATCTTGGGCAATCAATATATTGGATATCAACACCTGCTTAAAGCCAAAGCCTGAGCTCTTCCCACATTTTTGACAGTTTGCATCATTGTAGTGTTAAGACCAGTGTTACCATCTTTGCTGACCACAATCTTACCATTTTTTATGCTTCCTGTATTGTGTCTGCATTTGTGTCTGTCTGTATTTACACGGACGTTTCCCCTCATATGCACATTTAGACTGTGAATTGCCGGGGACACGCAATGTATTTTCAGTCAGTATTTTTTTTTTTCTGTATATTCCACTGCGGTGCTGGAGGTTGTGAATCTGTGCCCTCAGTGGTCACTGCAGCAGAACAGGTTCAGGTTCTCCCAGGTGATGCACAGAACTCGAGGTGTTTGTACCTGTACCTGTCTGTTATTGCTGCAGGTGTCCTGGGGCTTCACACAGCAGCTCCTGTTTGCTTACAGAGCTTTTTCTGACAAGGTTGTGGGGATACCTAACTGCTCAAAACCCAGGTCCCACAAACTCCTAATAATTACACTCTAAAAAAGCAGTTAATTTGGAATGGGGTGAAATAGATTCTCAGGCTTGGAGTTGGTAGAATTTTAGTCTGAGTAGATGCCGATGGTGCAGAGCCCCAGAGCCACCAGCTTTCCCCTGGCTGGAGAAAGGAGCTGGAGGGGTCATCTCTTAGTGGTGCCAAAGGCCTGATTCCTTCCCAGCCCCTCCTTCCCACTCTCCTTGAAGTTCCAGTAGCACCCAAAGATCAGAATTCAGGGCACAGAACTATAGCAGAGTCTTGATGCACTTTATCCTTAATTCATGAGCTGGGTGAATGTTTCTCCCCCATCTGTGGAGGGAGACATGATGTCCCTTTGTTTTTTATGGAACATATTTAAAGTTAGCACTGCCTTCCACTTGCTGTGCACACTGAACAGGGTCATGGCCTGAGAACCAGACCGCTTTTGTCTCTTCTAGCATTCTAGTACTTTGCTGTTTCCAAGAATTTTTGGCTCACCAACCTATGACTTGCACCAGAAGTTTCTTCAGGCTCTGCTCCTCTCTGTACTGTTTGTGCAGATGCCAGATCCAGAGTTGGTGAGCACTGGAAGTCCTGGGCAGTGCAATGCTGTAAATAAACCCTGTTACAGCCTGGATGGGGATGGTTCTGGTTCACCCTACAGATCAGGGGTTCTCTAGGACTCTCCCCAGACTTGTAGGACTAAGTCTACATTAGAATTTGGTCCTTCAGCTTCCATGGTGTTCACCCCTGTGAGAGCATCTTTACAAAGCTGTGGGCATTTCCCAACTCTGCTTAAGGCCATCAGCCTCATTACCTGCAATATTTCAATGGGGAAAATTCGTGTGGGATTGTTCTGCTCGATCCATGCAGCCAAACTCCTTTAACTCAAATCTGTTACTTGCCTGTGAAGGTGCTGCTTGGCTGGGGAAGATGTACAGAACATTCTCATTTCAGTGGCATTTCTACCATTGCCAGACTGCAGTGAAAGCAGAATTAGCCCAGTGACATTTACCCTGATAATCAAGTGAAAAGTGCTGCTAATTTTACAACATTAAGGTACGAATTTTAGAGTCTCTGAGGAACAGCAGTGATTCAGTTCAGTCCACATAAATCCCAGGACATTTGTTTTCCTTCACTGGAAGTGTAAATTGTTTGTTTAACATATGGTCACCTGTGGTGCTTTAATGCCTCACTTGATATTTTTTAACTTTTGATCTCTCTAACTGTTGGTTTGGTTAAGGTTTTTTTCCCCTCTTCAAATGAGAATTTGGGGTCATTCTATGGGACAAAATGTTTAACATGTTTCCTTAGTGCCCTTTGTGTTAAGATGGAGTACACAAAAGAGCAACAAGGTGATCTTATCTTTACCTCTGTTCTCATTCAGAAGGCACAGACAAATATCAAATGTTCCTCTATTGCCAAAACAAGGTGGTAAACGTCAAGAAAAACCTTCCTGTTTCTGGTCTTAAGTGCTTAAACCCTTATTACCTGAGTAGGAGAGGGTTGTGTTTTGTTTTGTTTTTTTTTCTTTTTAAACTGAAGAAGAAATTAAATGTACGTGGAAAATAGAACTTTCTCCCATAAGATCCTTTATTTCTGTATGAGTAGTTCTCAGTTTGTTTTTAGTAGAAATGATAATATCTGGTTTCTTTTTGAAGGAAGATTGGTAGCTTTGACATCTAATTTCTTTCTTTAAGAAAATAATTTAAAGAGTAGAAAAGCAAAAGTAAGGGAATTCTGAGAAATGCTCTGAGAAAAATTCTCTGCTTTGTCACATAGATCTTGTCTTAAAGAATTTTTTCTTTTTTTTTTTGTGTAGAGTAATACTATCTGTGAGAGACAAGAGACAGTGGGAGCTGAGATCTGCCAGAGTCTTCCCAGAGGATCCTCTTAGCTCTGGCAGACCCAAGTTTTAGTTTGTTAGGCCTTTACTCTCCTTGATGTCAGTGAGAGTCTTCCTACTGCCTTTGTTGGATGCTGGGCTGGAATTAGTCTGCACATGGCATTTCCTTTCAAAGGCAAAGTACACTTTTATTTGCCAAAGTTAACAAACAGCAGCAACAGAACCTATCCCTAAACGGTTTGGGATTTCAGCCTCTAAATTCCCTCTGTTAGACAGGGTAGATCCACTCCACTGCATTGTGCTGTGGTTTTAATTCCAGGGATGCATTTTATTTCAAGGAGAAATATTACCTGAGTAAAATTTGAGGTGGGACTAATGGATGCATCCCACAGACAGCAGGAGGATGTTCTTCCCTTCTCAGGAGATAATGGCAGAATTCAATGATGCAATGTTAAAAGTTAATATATTAATCCAATGCTTTAGTGAAATCCTGCATATTTTCCTCACTTAGGTGAGTGAAAGAGCCAGCATTTGACTTTGTACTGTCTTAAGTCATCTTTTGTTAGTGACAGATTACAATTATAATCAGCAATACAGTGTCAGGTCTACAGGAAATATGTTCTGGCATGGACAGTTCTACTATGGAACTGTGGTTGGAGAGGTTATTAGTGCTTGGGTGGAAGAGAAATGAAACAAAAGGGCTTTGAAGCAGCTACCTTTGCAGTGTGCCTCCCTTTGTGCTGGGGGGAGTGGATTTCCTGGCTTTAATGAGCTGTTTAAGAAGAGGGAGTTTTGTCAAACCCCCCATTTTGCAATAGTGACTACCGAGGAGTGCCTTTGGACACTTTGGACAGCAAGAAATGAGACATTTCAAAGTTTAGAAATCTTTCCATGGCATATAGTTTAACACTGCTGTTCCATCACACCCCCGCACTGGCAATTTTTGTGACTGGCCAAGTTTTGAGCTGGGGGAAGGGAACAGCTTTCCCATTGGTCATAAAATTCACAGAGCATTTCTTCTGAAGAGAATAAAGCTGGGAGAAGGCCTCTTTATTTGCTGTGAAAATCATCACCCTTTCCGGCAATATAACTCCTGAAGAAAAGAGGGAGAAGGAAGAGACAAGAGTGCATATCAAAGCAAAGTGAAGTGTTAAAAGGGTCTGTTGCCTCAATATGACAGATAGGCCTCAAAACCTCAGACAATGTAGGCCAGGAAAGGGAAAAAAAAAACCCCACCATCGGACCTCACAACTAGTTTACAAAGCAAAGTAAATTAGCATTAGAACCAGCCCTGGGCCCTCTTTCAGAGCCTCCTCTCTTAACTTTTCAGGAATATTCTTCAGGCAGTGAAACCAGCATCTTTCATAAAATCCAGAAGGTGCCTGAAGATGTCCTAGGGTAGGGTAGTGTGGGATTGCTGCGGGGTTACTGACAAAGCGTTGCAGCCTGGATTCCAGGGTTTAGCATTGTTTCAGAGGAAGTTATGTCTGTACTTGGTGATTGGATGTTACATGATGTTCTGTAAAGT
Source organism: Dasyornis broadbenti (assembly GCA_013397935.1). Taxonomy (NCBI): domain Eukaryota; kingdom Metazoa; phylum Chordata; class Aves; order Passeriformes; family Dasyornithidae; genus Dasyornis; species Dasyornis broadbenti. The sequence continues at coordinate 582,365 of VZRN01002597.1, read as the reverse complement.
TACCTTAAAAACCCAAACCCACTGCACGCTGCTGCTGTATTAGAAAATGTAACATGGATCCAATCCTGAATAATATTCCTGCCAGAAGCCTTGGTGTCATGAGTAGGTGTCCTGGTCCTGTGCATTATTGCAAAGTTAGATGCATAAAAGTTTGTGAAACATGGTGAAATTCTGTGTTTGTAATTTATGCCGCATCTTGCTCATTTGTTCTTTTATACATGTTCAGATTATTCATGCTGAAAAAGCCAGAATAGAATCACAGAATTGGAACCTTTCAACAGACTCAAATTTTCCCTTCTGTTTTCAATTTTTAGTATATTCTGCTATTCTGAAATAAAGCTCATTGGCCGAGTTTTGTCCTTCCCTTTGCTAGTGTAAACCTTTCTATTCATCATCATACAGAAGGAACTGAATCCAAAGATTTTATTCTCTTTAAGCAATGACTGGACAGGCAGAAGGACCCAACCTGCAGAAAACATGGGTGGATTTCTGAGTGGCAAATCAGGGCAAATCCCATTGCCAATGACTGTATAGACTAAAAGAAAAGTGGTTAACTGAGATTTTTTCCCAAGTATTGTATGATCCTTAGGCATTCACCATTTTGCAGGAATGACTTCTAATGAGGCTTTTTCTTCCTTAGAGTTGAGGAAATAACAACTTCTTCCTTCAAAGACTAAGTGTGATGCATTTACAGTGCATTTAGTTGTGATGCTCTCAGAAAAACTGTCCTTATGTCTGCAGAGTAAGTTTTAATTAAAGAATGATAGGAAAGTTGTCATCTACAGGAAAAGTCTCTGCTCTGAATCAGTTCACCTGTTTCAAAACTTGTCCCCACCCTGTTTTATGATAACACAAGTGCAGATCTTAAGGTGCACTTTCAGCTTTGTGAGCAGATTCTCCTGGGAGTTCACTGCTCAAACTCGGGTGTTTTGGGCACACTTTTACCACAGGTGTGTGTTGTTTTCTCACACAGCCATAAAGTCAAGTCTACTCCTGTGTGAGTGATGACATAGCTCCATAAAAATCCTGAAATCAACAGGATGAGATTTGTAGCTTCTTCTAAGGTGGTTTTATTCTGCTTTCCATCGAAGAATCTGCCTGTAATTATGTCTTGTGTGTGTGTGGAATTACCACCTCACGTTTCTAGTTGTGGCTTTGTTCTGTTCTTGTGTTACAGTTGCTCCTTGTGTTGGCTGTTCTCACCCTCTGCGCAAAGGGAATTGAGGAGACAGGAACAGTGTAAGGGTTAGAGAAGGGTCTTTTCTCAGCGTTTGTGGCTGAAAACACTGAGTACTCAGTGCTTCCTCCTTCAAGTGTTCTGAGACAAAACACTTGGGTTTTTTCCTGTATCCTCAACACTCTGTGGAGCGCAGACAGGGCACTGCATCCTATGTGCTCTGCATTGAGGATCAAACCCCAGTCCCAAGGCAGGGGCAGACACTCAGCCATCCTTCAGTCACAGAGAGAAAGAGGCATGAAAACCTCAGCAGAACTTTCCTGCAGGAAAGGCATTCTAGTAGCATTGAACCGAGATGATAATCTCACATTAAATACTGACATCTAACAGAGGTTTCAGGTAGCATAACCTCATAAATCTCCCTTTACGCCAGTTGAACGCATGGTTGTATAGTGATGTTGTTTTTAAAGTTACAGAGTAAGATTTGAAATAATTTCTTCGTTTGTTCCAGGTTAGTTGTGTAGATAACAGAGTATCAAAAGCACTGAATGGCATGAGGCAGTGGTAGGAATTGCAATAAAGTGTTTTGTTTATCATCTGTCAGGACATGAGGCCACAAAGCACCAGGAAGAGAAGAAAACTATGAAATCTCTGGAGGTGGGAATGCCACGGATTCAGGGCCTTGTTTCTGTAGCTGCTCCAAGTCAGACTACTCAAAGTGAGTAAATTTTTGGCAAGAATCTCTCCCAGTCTTAAAGGGATAAGATTACAGGAACATTTCGTGCACACTCCTGAGAATATCTTGCAAAAATCACTTGCTTTAATAATTACTGTTTTCATGGTGAAATAATATTATTATTGTTGATAATTAGTGCCTTGCTGCACCTAATGAATAAATAACAAAATTAATTTGTCTAAATTATCTCTGTTGTGATCACCTCAGGTAAGTCTGAGCCTCATTTTTTCCATCTTTAAGAACAGTGGTTTGTATCTATTTTACAGGGAATAAGGAAAGCTAATAAATAATAGGTGTGATTCCTTCATTCTTGCCTACACCAAAGCTTTACTGAAATTCCCAAAGGAAAAGATGGAAAGAGACAGAAGGATAATGCTCAGTGAGCACACACAGTTTTAAGGATGTAAAAAGAATTGGATTCCATTGGAGAAAATGCTGAGGGGTTTGATCATGATCCAGCAAGGAGCATTTGCACTTAGCCTGGTCACACACCTGAAATCACTGCAACACCTGCATGCACAGAACCCAACTCACTCAGGTGCTTTCCTAGATCTGACGCTGCTGCAAATGAAAATATTTTTAAATTATTTTATTTTTTTTTAAACCATGAAGAACAGTAGTGCCCTTGCTTTTAAACAGAAAAAGACAGAGGGAAAGGAGTGAAGGAAGGAAAAGGAACCAATTCCAGTTAGGCAGATCTATTGGCACTGAGCCTTCCTGGCCTAGTAGAAAAACCAATACATGTAGAAGGGAAAGAAGCAGCAGGAGAATTCCTTATCTGGATTTTTCCCTAAAGCAAGACTCAGTAACTTTGAAATGTAGCCTTCCACTGGCCCATGGACATTTGGGAGGGTGTGTTCCTGTGGCAGGCTGATTTCTCCAGTTCCCCTGGACATAGATATGCTCAATATCGTGTTAGACCTTTCCAGAAAGGAGACACTCCCAGCTCCTCCTGTCAATGCTCTGACTCTTGCAGGCTTGAAACTGGCAAAGTTACAAATGTCTAAGCGCTTCTTAGGCTGCAATTAGAATGTGATATTTTATAACATGTATGTATCTGTGTATATATACACACGTGTGTGAGCTGGATTGATACAGCACAGTGTCCCCGCTAGCAAAGGACAGCACAGACAGAACAAATCAGGCCTCGCTCTCAGAGGCTGCGATTGGAACCCACAGGAGCACAGAGCAGGTAAGGAAGGGATGAGGAGCAGTGGGTTTTTTTTTTTTTTTTTTGAGCAAGGCGTCTGCCATCTGTAAATCACACAATTAGTGAGCCATTTTGTTGCCCTTGTAAGGACTCCTCAAAAGTAAGCTGCAAGTTTTATCAAAGCAGGCCCTCTTTTGTTTTTTCTTGGATAATTTTCAGGGAAGAACCAATACAATTTTGAAAATACAAATTTTTTTATACCCCAAAATTCTTATTCACACAGAGCAACATCCTATTCTGATTGTTCCATTGAATTCTGTGGACTCTCCATGAACCAAAGTTGTGTTCAGCAGGAGTGAGGATGGCTCTGCCCATACATATTAGATGCATTATTTAATACAGACAACTTTTCTATGCAGTTGCTTTGCATTCTCTAATGCCTGTTTTAAGCAATTGCTTTTCCACCAAAGATTGATTCCAGCCTCGCTTTGAAGACTTTTATTTACAGGCACGTGTGGAACAGAACTGGAGTGGGAGGAAGGGAAAGGGAAAGAGCCTTCCTGGGATGCAGCATTGAAATACTGGGAGCATCTCTTTCGGGGAGGAATTGAGCATCCCTAATTTCTGCTGATCTCAGTGCATGTCAAAGCTGCTCAGCACCTCAGAGGATCAAATACTTTCATACAGCAAATTATGCCTCTGTTCTTTTCAGGCAGTTTTCCCTCTTTTTCTTTTCCTTCTCCCTTTTATTGTTTCACATTTTTTTCATATCATACTGGATGCAGATTTTTGTCTTAGGGATGCTCAATATTTATATTTTTTTCTCTTGTTCCTCATCCCAATCAAACATAACCGTTTCCACATGCTCCGTGGCTTATTTTCACTGGTTAAATGCAACTGAAGAATTGTTTTGTATTCCTTGACTCTCATGCAGCCGAGCCTGATGTGTGGCTGTATTAACTGGCTGTGTTACCATGGATCTTTGTATTCCTGCATATTCCGAGAGCTGCTACTACAAAGTGAAGCAAACCTTTCCTTATCATCCCTGTTTTTAAAGCATTGACTCATTGTTTGATCTTGCAGATCTCATTTCAGTGTTCTGAGGTTTAGAAGGGTTGTTTCTGGTAGAAAGCCTCACTGCCAACCCCCTGCTGTGCATATTTTACTTGAACTTTCCATATGTACTCCAAAACTTGAGGAAAGTAAGCAAAGTATAGGTGCTGGTGAATACAACACTTTCCATCATGATTCCTTTCTGCTTCCTCCCAAGCTATAGGACTCCTGTTGAAAGCAACTATTGGATAAAACAAACTTTTAAAACATATCTGAAGTGACAAGTGAAAGGCCCTTGCTTCTCATTTCCCACAGGAATAAAGGGAAACATAAAAAATAAAAGCAAGAAACATAAGAAATCGTTAACTGATCAAACCCAGCATACAACAATCGAACCAATATTTAACGGCTAGCAAGGGAATCCTTCAGAGCAATCAGGATCTTTCTTTATTAATCCGAATCCTTCTCTCTGAACAGGGACCCTGGTAAAACCCCCACAATGACCCGTAACAACTCAAAACCTCTGCTCCGCACAAAACCTTCGTGCCCTCCTACCTGTGGACGTGGATTGCACCGTTTTCCTCATCCACTCATAAGAGCTGTGCCTTTGGCTGTTGGGCGAGATTTGCTGGGCATTAATGGTATCTACAGGAGGTAACCCCGCAGCGGTGGCGGGGTGCAGGGAGCTGTAATCAGCAGAGCTGTAGGAGCCCTGGCCAGGGGACGAGCCATTGATGTGGGCAGCAGCCGCGGCGCTGGAAGGGCCTGGGCCGTATGCGCTCCACTCCTCCCGCTGGGGGCCGTAGTGGGAGCCCCAGGCTGTTGCCGGCTGCCCGTGGCTGTCCAGGGCTGGCACAGGGTGGTATCCCATGTAGTCGGAGTAGGCTGGAGCAGACACGAAGTTTTGCACGGGCAGGTTGTTGCTGGTGCACCTGGCGGATCCCGGATACATGCTGGTGTCTTTATCCAACAGATAACTCACATACATGATGCTCACAGCCCGGCTTTGTCCTGCCGGGACATCCTGCTCCTCGCAGGGTTTGTTTGATCTCCCTTCCCCTCCTCTTTCTTTCTCTCTTTTCTAGCCCAGCCTGGCTCTATAAATGACTCATGCTAGCCCTGATGTCCCTTTACTACACATGATTAACAATGGTTTTACCAGGTGCTGGTGGTAACAGTTTACTAAGGTCCTGCCTGATGTCACAGATAACTGCCTGCCCCAAAATTACATTTGCATTCAAATGAAGGGCTGCCCATGCAGGCAACCCCACCTTGCTGCTAGTTCCAGTGCTTCCTTTCTCACAGATCTTTATGTATTGCCAGCCCCGCTCTTTACTTTGAGAATGTGGTTTGAAATCTCGTGGTCTCCAAGCAGAGCTGAGTACGTAGTTAACCATAACTGTTCAGGCAGTAGAAGCTGTATTTTCCTTGAGCAGTGCATGTCAGAATCTCACTTCAGGCACTCGGTTAGAGTAACTCAAAGCCTGGTGTCTCTAGTCCAGTAGTAGTTCTGCTCCAGTGTACTCTAATTATTTTTTTTTTAACTAAAACCGAAGGACCAGTTCAGTATTTAACCACAGCTCTTACAGAGCTCCTCACATGAGCTCTCTTCTTGACTCCAGCTCTTCGTCTGTGTGGGAGAGCACTTAGAAACCCCAGTAATCCTGGAGGTTTTACCATTACAAAGGATATCCAAGAAGTCTCGTAGTCATTTTGAGCATTTGTTCATAGGAATAGTCTTGGTGATGTTAGCAAGCTATTCATGAGCTGGCTGCTTGCCACGGTGATTGAAGTTCCTCTATTCTAACCTCCAACGTTCACGGAAAGGGAATCTGTTATTGAGAGAATGCAGAATTTGTCACTTTCCCTGTGCTTATGTCTCATTTGTGATATTGAAATGAGTGCTAGTGTTCCCTGAAGGTTTTTCTGTTCTCATTGCTGTGCTTCTTCACAATAAGTAACACCTCTTCTTGGAAATATGGGCACAAATTACAGCTTTTTAGCTCAGGAAAGCAGTTTCTCAACTTTCAGGAGCAATCTTATGTTTAAGTAACAAATCCCTACGTGATCATCTGTAACCAGGAGAAAGGAGAGAAAGTGTGGATTTCTTTTTTTTTAAAGAGATAGATACCTTAGCATTGTCTCCTAATGGGAGAGCACACTGTTTTCATTCCTGTTCCTTTAATGATGTGATACTTAATTGCACCTTTATTAATGATCCGACTTGTTAAAAGGAGATTTTCCTTAAACAGGTGCAAAGTATAATGAGTTTTTTCTTTGTTCAGAGGTGTATTTTTTCTCTGAGTCTTTTGCACTTTAACACCATTTAAACTTCCAGGTTCTTGGGAGGAAAGACTCACTTTGCACACCTGACAACACCTTTGTTTCCTTGCGGGAGAGAGTGGTGTCCTTAGGCTGCATTCACAACGTGTCTTGGCACTGGGTTTGTGGAAAAAGCTTTTTTGACTGATAATTTCAGAAGCACAGCTACCTGCTCGGAGTATTTCAGATTTTCCTGCTGTGCCCTTGGGTAAAATTTGTGCTCCTATGCTTGTTGTGTTTTGGGGGGGCTGATGTTTTGCTGGTGTAATTGCTGAAGGGTATTTTAAAAATCATTAGGTGGCGGGAAGTTGCCAGAAGCTGTTTCTGCTGCTTGCATATGTGAGCTTACTCGGTTGCAATTTGCACATCTGTGACAGCTGGCCACTCAAAATTACCCAGCAGAGCTGCTGCTGAGGATTCCCAAACCCAGGGAAGTCAGTGATCAGTGTGACATGGATCTGAGCTGCTTCGTTCTCCTGCATCAGTAAAATAAATCACGGTTGTCTAATTAGTAATTAAGTGTCTCTGGACAGCCTGTCTGCAGTTACCAATAAGTGGGATTTCAATGTAGTGGGACCTTCTTATTTTTTAACTTGAGTGTTTTTCTCCCTTTCTCAAATTTAGAGCATCGTTGTTCAGTAACTCTGGAGTTTAGGCTGTGTTGAAATAGTTACAAAGAAAGATCTTTACACCTTTTTGTTGTAACTTGATTTCATTTCCTTTCTTCCTCTTCAAAACTGTTGAAGCCTGCTCCTTGTAGGCATTTCAGTGCCTCTCCTGAGTGCAGGTGTAGCAATAAATCAGCCAGAGGAAGAAGCAGCATTTGCTCCTTTACTGGAGCCCTCCAGCTGTCTGGAAAATGTTCTCATTATGTTCATTCAATGAAACTTTTCCTGCAGGCTTTGTCTGATATCCCCACAGCACAGAGCTCTGCAGAAGGGCTGCATCTGCCCTTGTTCAGGAATGCTGGATACACCAGGCTCCAGTCAAGGATTCGTTCTCTGTCCCTCTGCAGCATTGTTCCATGAGGAACATTTTGCTCGGTTTTTCACAATGATATCATTTGGCTCATGGAGCTACTGAAAGCAGTAAAATAGTGATTATTCTTGTGTGCTCAAAAAATGACATAAAACTCCCTTCTGATGCTTTCAATAATACATGCACGTAATGACATGGAAGGAGATTTTTCCTCTTCCATAGTGCCTAAAGAAAGGACTTTACAATCTGGGATGGTTACACTGACAATGTTTTGCTCCTCTGGCCACATGCTGTGCTCACTAAGCAGGAAACTGCTTCCTTTGGATTCCTGAGTACCCTAAGTTGGTCTGGCTCCAGCAAGATGTACTTTGGGTTTGGTTAGTCCCAATTTTTATATTTTACATAATTTGAATTTTACCTATTAGTTAAACCACAGTCATTAGATTATAATTGCTGGCTCTATGTGAATAATCATATATTAATATAGCTCATTTAAAATGAAACGTTTTCAAAAGATCTCAAATACAAAGTAAAGAAATAAAGAAATTTGGATTTGAGTTGCTTTTCATGCTTTCCAGGAAGAATATGAATTAGTAACAGGTGTCTCCTTGGGGAGATCAGTCTATAGGTACTCACAGTGCTTTATAAATCTGCCATTCTGCACTCAAAGCTGCTTCTGGAAAAAAAAATCTGACGTTTCTCCAGTCTGTTATTACATCTGTGAGGTGTTTGTACACAGTACTACACCTGGAGCTACTTAATGTGGTGAATAAAGCTTAAGAATGGACCAATACAGTGCATTTTTGTGGGAAAAAACCCACATTTCACACAGACATTTAACAGGGAGTTTGTGGCACAGCAGATGCCCAGTGTTTGTGTATGCATTGATACAACAGCAAAGCCCAGGGTTTGAAACTGAACTGAAGATTTCGAACTGAGAGGAATTTCAGTTCAGGATTTCAGCCCACTTCAAAGAAAATTGTTAATGTGTTCTGAATTCTGAACTCTTCTTCTCCAGCTTGGTGAAATTTAGAACTTGCATTTTGCTTCTTGTATTATTTTGCTAATAATGCTGCACTGGCAGCTCTGAATTTCGTTTTGCTGTTCTGAATAAAGCTCTCTGCAAACATTCGGGTTTCGAGCATTGTGCTTCGACCTGCAGGAATGACAGTGGCTGAGTGGAGGAGAGGACCCTCCACAGCAGAAACCTGGAGTGACAAAGCAGGCATTTCTCTTTCTTGAGTGTATTTCCCTTATAATTGTATTTTAAAGGATCTGGTAACCTCAGCCCTTCCTTCCCTTCTCATCTTTGCATCCGAATTCATAACCGAAATTTTATTAAACACGTGCAGTCTTTCATCATTCTTTTGCATGTAGCGACACTTAAGTCTAAAAAAGCACCGAAGGTGGAATTAATTGCCTTGTTAAAGGTTATTTTTCCTTCCTCATACCATCTATCACATGATAATAAATCTCAATCATTATCAATATGAAATGAGATTTCCCCAGGCTTATTTGTGTGGAGACCAAGTCCATCACCTTGTAAATCTAACAAATACAGTGACAATTCTGTGTTCTGGGCTCGCTTTGAGAAGCCAAGAGGTGAATGGAAATGAGAAATCACCCTCAAGAGTGGAAAGAACTTTATTGTTTTGAGATGAGCCTAAAACATCTTCACCCTTGGGCCTCTCTGAGGTGCATTTTCCCAGTTCTAAATTTGAGTGGTTCCTTACCCTCTGAAGTTGGGAAGTGGTGTCCACCAGAGATACTGGTTGGGAAAACATCTCGGAAGGAGGTTTTATCAGGTGGTGATGATGTGGTCAGAGACCGGGCAGCAGCACTGGGATGCTCCACTCCACTCTGATTATTCCTCCTGCGCTACACGAATGAATCTGCAGAGCTTTCTTTTGTCCTGGCCCAAAGCCATGGATCTGCTAAGGTCACATCTTTGTTTCCAAGCTGATCTGTCTCACGTTGTGGCCACACCTGTCCTGGGATGTAGACATTCCCACATCCCATTTCCTTAGCTATGGACTGACACAACTGTAGCAGCTCTGTTTTATTTATTTATTTATTTTTAAAAATGAGCTTTCATTTTTCTTTTTGGTCCCCAAAGAGTAGCAGCACCCATTTTTGGAGCCGTGTTCCCATTCCAAGCCTGATCCCTGGCTCCAGTGATGCAATGGGGACAGCTGGTGGTCAGCTGCCTGCATGGCAAGGAGGCCTTCCCAGGTTTGCAGGGACTGTGACCTTATCCAGATATCAGCGTTCGCAGCCTGCTCTGCTCTGCTCTGCTCTGCTCTGTGTGGAGCAGGACTCGTGTGTGTCACACGTCCAGCCGCAGGAAGCAGCACAGCTCCTCAAGAGTCCTCCCTTGGAATTCTGGATGTGTTGCTGGGATTTTTGCTCTGCTGTTTGATTAATGGTAACGTCCCTCCTTTGAAACCTCAAGTGGACTATCATGGAATACGCCAGGCTTTTAAAAATTAACTTTTACAAGGAATTTGCTGTTTAACCGAGGGCTAAGAAGGCCTGAAAGGTGCTGCAATGTGGAGTGGGATTGCTGAGCTGTGGCAGAGCCGGGGGTGTGAGCAGGCAGGGCTGGGACACTCCTGCCATCCAGCATGGCATGGAGCCGCAGTGCTGGAATGTCACACTCACTGCACACCAGGGGAGGCTCTTAGCAGCTGATGACAGTGAGGAGCCACGAGCAGGACTATAATGTCTGAATCTTGTATTCTCTAGGGAGTAGCTGTGCCTCAGGTGTGGTTTTCACTTCACCTTGGGACAGATGCAAGCTGTATTGGCTACTTGTCCAACACACAGGTTTAATTTTGGGATTCTGGCTGCCGAGTAATTTGACAATTTTCTTTAGTTTTATTTTTTTAAATGAGATGGAAGGTGGGACAGCTAACACAATGTTTGAGATAGGCTAGAGCTAATCATTTGACAAACATGAATGAGAGTCTTTAAGAGTTCCAAAAATGAATCTCAAAAATAACAATGTCATCACTGAGACAAGCTACCTTTGTCTTTCTTAGCTTTTAAAATTGAGAATTCTCTACATCTGAAATCCTGACACTGTTAAATGAAATCCAAAAACATTCTGTTTCTATATCATCAGCACAAAGAGAAGGTTCCAGCTAAAAGCAGGCAAATTTCACCTAATTTATTTTTTTTTGCTGAGTACAGAAAATGTTTGTTGGAAACAGGATTTTGATTTGGAAAAAATCCCCTTTGTTTTCATTGCAACTTCAAAAGCACAATGATAGTTATGAAAAAATATCTGGTTAATCAGTGTATATGCTCTTGAAGAGTGACACCAACTTCCAGCTAACATATGTTGACGTAAGTGTAGCCTTCAGGATGGCTGAAGTAAACAGCGTTAGCAGTTGCAGCTCTGAAAATATTGCTAGTTCTGAAAAAAAGAATCTCTCTTCCTCACCGTTACTCTCTGTGCTTTGAATTTTAACACCTTGCAATGCGCTGGATCTCCTTGGGCTCTGTGAGTCACGGCCCTGACGCACTGGGATTGGAAGTGGTGACATCCTGGCAGCCTTAACCTGATCATTCACTGCTGCAGCGGGCAGGAAAGCAGTGGGCTCTGCTCCAGAACCTTCCCAGAAAAAGTGCAGACAGATCCACAGCCTGTGTTCGGTGCCTGCTTCACAGGGCAGCACCTCCCCTGTCCCTCTGCTGCCCACAGGAACAGGAGGAAAACCCACCCACAGACAAAAAACAAACCCTCCCTTTGGTCACTTCACACCACACCTGGTGCACAGCTCGAGGTTCCAGTCCGTGCCCACAGCGCCCAGACTGAGGGGAATTCCTGCTGAGTGACCGGCTGAGTTCAGCAAAATGGGATCCAGCGTTCCCATCCGGGGGGGTTCTGTCCTTGTGTGTTTGTGGTTAACACTTTGCTGCTGGAAATCTGTCTGCAGCTCCTTGACATTCAGAAGGAAACTGGGTTATTCTTTAATATTAGGACTGCTAAATCTATCTGGGGAAATTCTTTACCTCAGGTGATGGTTTTGAGAGCTCTGTGAACACCTGGCTCTAGGAGCACATTCTCGGCTGCTGAGCACTTGGCCGTATGTAGATTATTTTAATCGAATTCTTAACTAACATCAAGAATTTTTATTTTTGCTTTATGGAAACGTGTTTCTTCCCCTCTCCGTTGGAATGGAAAATATCCCTGGATTTGAGAGGGTCTCAGCAGAGGCTGGTGATGCACAGGTACATTTCCATACCGCTGTGTATGTCTCCTGAGTTAAAGTCACCGAAATGGCCTCTCCAAAGTGACAATTCCCACTAGGTGGCACTTTGAATCCACGGCACAAAGCCCTGGCTGATCGAGTACCTGCGAGCTGCTGCTCAGATTTGTAGTTAGTGATTGACCAAGCTAAAAAAGGATCAATGTAGTGCTGCCTGCAGCAAGTTTCACGGCTCCGTTTAATACCAACATTGATTAAATCCCCACCCCCAACTCCGTGTGGAAGAGCATTAGCACAGAAATGATCCCCTCTCCAAATCCCTGCATCCAGCTTGCTCCACCAATTTCCCACCTCAAAAAACACCCCCCCGACCAAAACCCAAAACCCCCCAACAAACAAAAAAGCCCCTCAAACTCCAAAGAAAGAAACAAACAAAACAAAAACAATGCCCCCAACCAACCAACTAATCTTTTATTTCTCTAGAATTTAAACAGAACACTGTTGTTTAAAAAACCAAATTTTATGGTTTTATTTGAAGTATCCAGGGAAGTGTCAACTCCCCAGGCTCCGTTCCCATTGTTATTCAAGGCTCTGCTCAGAGTGGTGCGGGAATTTGGAGTTTGCCCGAATAAAACAGGCCATAAGCAAGGCCATGAGTGACTGTGGGAGCAACAGGCAAAGAAATAAATGAGAAAAATGGGAGTCGCAAAGAGAAAATTGCATTGGGAGTATTTGGTTCTGTATTGTCTGACACGGGCTCATCACACAACACCTCATAACCAATTCACTGCTCGCTGCTGCTGCTGAGGCTTCTCAGCCCGAATTTTGGAGTGTGCAGCTGCTGGATGAGAGCAGAAACAACAAAGATACTGGACAGCAGCTGAGGAAACGTAGAGCCAGGTTTTAGCACAGCTCAGGTTCCATTTTGCTGTTGCCGCATTATTTAATCTATATAATTTATGGCAATGAATCTTGAGCTGTTCAGGGGTACAGTGGCAAAATCCTGTTCTGCACCATGATTTATAGACAGATGAGCTCAAGTCACTGGGAGAACTGGCCTGAGACTCTTCCAACATGAGGACACAAGTTCATGCTCAGCAGCTGAGATACAGGATTTTGAGCATTAAGCTTGCATATGGTTCTCTGAGTGGTTTCTAGGGTTCAAAAATTACTCCGAATACTCCAAAAGAGCCTTTCAGCTATTTATATTGGCTGTGCCCTTTGGAGGGAAGCTGCTCTAAGTAGTAGGCTCGCAATTGCCATTGTTAAAAATTCATTACGAACCAGATGAGATTATTAAAAATAAATCAAATACTTTGAGTTCACTTCTACTGGTGAGCTGAATGCATTTCTGCAAATCCCGGGATAAACTCACGAGTTGGAAACACTCGAGTTTGGTGTTAAAAGCGAAACTTCCAGCATCACCCTGAGAGAAGCTCTGAAGTCTCCTGTGTGGGAGGTTTGTGGCTGTACAGCTTGAAGTGCACAGCACCTGCAATGCTGCAGCAAGAGAGGGGCTTAAAATAGGAACGTGTGGGCTTTTAATCTGTTTATTTGGGAAGTGACAATACCTGTGAGCGCCACTTGGGTGGGAGCTCCCTGTGCTGATCTGTCCCTCAGAATCTGAGGAGAGGGACACAAAGCAGACCCACACGGGGGCAAATGTTTTCCAAAATGGAAAAGGCAGAGATGCTCCCTTCTCTGCTCCTCTTCCCGAGGTGCTGAGTGGGACGGGCAGTTGTTTTTAGCCCGGAACAAACGGCGTGTGCAATTCACTGCTGCAAGGTTTCGTTGCGAACAAAGAGCTCGGGAGGAGTTGGGTGAAGATGGGATAATTGCATGAGTCATAGGCAATACAGTGTTTAAAGAATCTCAATCCTTGGGCTTCAAGGTACAATTGTCGGGGTAGTTTTCCAGGATTGTGTAGAGTGTGATTTACTGAAGTTTTCTCTAAAGTATCTGGGTTTAAATTCTGATTATTCGGAAGACAGGATGCTTGAATAAATGCATCATTGCATTCGTTTTGCATAACAATCCTCGTTTCTACTTTTACAGCTGTATAATGGTATTTCATACTTTTTACAGTGCCTGATATTCAAGGAGATCAAAGTATTTAGCAGATATTTTCTAACTTTGTACTTCCAGCAGCGGGGTAAATATTTCTGCTCCAATCTAATCTGTTACACTGGGACTTCCATGGCTGCTCAACTGAGCATGAGATAGTCTGGGGGTAGATGATTATCTGCATAGATACTTCGAGGAAGTAATTAGAACTCACTTGGCATAATTATATGGAGTTGGGACATTTTGAGAATAGAGAGTCGTGGCTAACAACATTTATTTCAATGTTTGCTGAGCACAGGATCCTACATTTAATTCAATATAACATTAGAAGCACCAATTAATAGAATTCTATTCTAATGTTGGTTGTTTCAATGTCAGTAATTCTCCTGTGTGTGTCTTTCTGTGTGGACATCCCTTCCTAATGTCTTGTCATGTCCCCTTTCCTTGCAGTTCCTGAATGGAACCGTGGGTGTACATGGAAAAGGAACCATTTATGTAATTCTAATTATTTCTGTACTATTTATTTCTCTAGGATTGCTCTGACTGTAACTCCCAAGTGTTTTTTCCTGCCATATTTCCTTTTCTTGACTAGAACTATTTCTTTATTTCTCTTAAGGCACCGGAAGGAATCCTTGAGGTCCCAGGCTCAGTATGTTCTTTTTTTTTTTTTTGCTCAAAGCCTTCCAACAGGATATCCCATTTTCAAAATAAATACAGCATTTTGGTTTTGGAAAACAGGAAGGGCTGGCCATGGAATAGATGGCAATAAAGATTGTTGCTGAGATGTCCAAACCTGGAACTCAAATTTTAGCAAGAGGTCTACAGATCATGAACAGGAACCTTCCCTTTTAAAGGCTTTTAAGGAAAAGAAATTACAGCAGGAAATGTTGGATGGGATTTTCAGTCTTTCCTCTAAAGAGAAGTCTTCTCCACAAACAAAGCCCCTGAAATAGGGACTGGCTTGTAAACATGAGGAGAACTCTCTTGTAAACCAGGTTTAGATATTGTCTGCTGATCAGTGCATGAATAAAAGCTAAAAAAAGTTTTTATTACACAGCAAGCAGCCAGTGCATCTTATTCCTGTGTTCGTGGTGTGGGGGTTTGGTTTTGTTCTTTTTTGTTCCTTTTTTCCTTCTCCTACTACAGTCATGGTGCAAAAATTTAATGAGCCATCTGCTGAACCACAGTTTTGCTCTGTAAATCAACAGGGGAAAATAGCAGCCTCTTCCTTAGCAGAGCTATTCCTTAAATATGTTCAAAGTGGTTTCTTTTTTATCAAAGTGCTATCACTTTTCATAATACAGGAACGATTTTAACATTGAAAGCAATTGCAAATCTCAGATGGGGTGAAGCCCTTCTGTGGCTGTGTGGAGTGACAAAATACTGGATGTGGTGGTACAGGGACAGATTGTCCTGGTTTTTATTAAAACACAGAAATTCCTTCATTGTCAAATATTCCCAGGCTCATCAAATCAGAGGCAAAGGATCACATTTGATATATTTGTTGCTTTTCCATTAGCACAGATGTGTTATGCTCATGTCATAGCTGCAGCCTGAGATGAAAACACCCTTCTCCTGCAGGCTGCTCACAAATCCATTTCAGCCCAGCTCTATGGATCTCTCTGATGCACACATCTGGGGGGTTTCTCGCCTTGCAGTAGGGATGCTCCTTATCAGCAGCCTTGTTTCTCAGGAGTTTGTGATGAGAATATTGCCGTTTTCCTCTAGCTGGGTTATCGTCTGTAATTGCAAACCTCATCTCGCGAACAAATCTTGCACGTAAAATTTGTTCAAAAGGTTGCTACAACTCGGATTTTCTCCTATCTCTTCCAAAAAGCTTCATTTTGCAAAATCCAGGTTTAAATACTACCAAAAAAAAAAAAAAAAAAAAAAAAC